>JANKOE010000205.1:63418349-63430860 GCA_026284465.1 Erythroxylum citrifolium | reverse complement strand
GTAAAAGCAATTATATTTCCAGAACCTACCAACAAAAATTGAACTACTTCAGCTGATAACAGAAGCCATTCTATAAGTCTTAGATACTAAAGAAGTTTCCCAGATAAAAATAAGCATAATCTAAGAACCATCCAAACAATGCAATCGAATACCGCAAGATCTTATAAGTACAACGATCGTGAGAGATGTGAAGGTGATTCGAGATGTATATAGTTTGATCTTGATGGTGATGGTCAGCGAGAGATTTTAGTCATAATCAACAAACATATCAAGAAGTTTCTACTACTGAGAAGGTGCTATGACATGGGGATAGAGCCGCTGTGGCCTCCACCTCGCCCGCAAATTCTATTGCCACATCGGTGACTATGGCTCCGGTGCAAAAATCAAGCTGAAAGGCGCCGAAGGTAGTGGAGGCAAGTTCGTCGATCACTGGCAACGGTGGATCAGAAACAATCCTGCGAGGTACTATAAGGAGATTAAGGCAGGACGATATAAAAAGTACGAAATGGTGGTGGTGGACGGCGCCGATGGTGACGGGAAAGGGTAAATAAGACAAAAGAGCTAGTCTTTCTGTTGTGACGGAGGTGCGGGTGCGGGAGACAGTGATGGCCTGCTAAAGAATTTAGGCCTGCTAAAGAATTTAACGTTTTTAGCAATGAAAAAGGTGGTGGAGGCAAGTGCACCGATCACCGGCAATGGTGGAGCAGAAACAATCCTAAGAGGTACTATAAGGACGTTGAGGCAGGAAGACACTAAAAGTCCGAAACGGTGGTGGTGGACGGCGCTGATGGTGGCGGGGAATGGTAAATAAGACAAAAGAGCTAGTTTTTCCGTTGTGACGGGGGTGCGAGAGCCAGTGGCAAACTGATAAAGAATTTAACGTTGTTAGCAACGAAGAAGGTGCATGGTGGTAAGTTGTTGAGGTTTCTTACCGTCGTCCGCAACAATCTGCTGCTGTCCGACCCGCCGAAAAGGCCACATTTCTTAACTGACAGAAACTTACACAGACAAGGAATTGGGACGACCGATGAAGATTTGATCTTTCGTCGACCGGTGAAATGCTGAAGTGTTGAACATTAGGGGAGTGTTGAACATATGTACTAGTTCTACGTTCGGACTTGGGAGTTGGGAGAGTGGTAGGTTCGGACATCCACTCAGAGGTTCGGTTAATTTGTTGTTTCTGTTTTCTTTTGGTTTGGACAAGTGATGATCCAGCGTTAGCCCGTAAAAATGCGTTTGGACAACAAAACGTCGTCGCTGTCTTATTGTTTTTGAGCCTTTTAGGAAGAGATTGTAACACTAAGTCACCGGTTACAAGTGAGATTGTACTTATAAGTCACCGTAATCACCAGTCATCCCGCTCACAACCACACGATATAATGTAACTGGTGTTACCGGTAACAAGTGAGATTATAAGCACAATCCACACGGAATAATGTAGCTGGTGTTACCGGTAACAAGTGAGATCATAATTCATAAGCACAATCCACACGGAATAATGTAACTGGTGTTACCGGTAACAAGTGAGATTATAAGCACAATTGTAACTGGTATTAACGGTAACAAGTGAGATTATAAGCACAATTGAACGGAATAATGTAACTGGTGTTACCGGTAACAAGTGAGATTATAAGCATAATTGTAACTGGTGTTACCGGTAACAAGTGAGATTATAAGCACAATTGGTAACACCAGTTACAATATTCCGTGTGGTTGTTCGCGGTATGACTTGGAACAGAAGTAACATAAATGTGGGCATCTGAAATTCAGAGCTCCTTTTTATAATATTATGGTATTTTATTGTGTTCAATAAATTTCAACCATTTATTTATGTAGGATTCACATGAAGTCTGCGTGAGTCCCACAAAATAAATGACTAAGATTATATGAGACAGAATAAGAAAGAGTAAAATTAAACAAATGATTTGATCTCGGGCATCTGATAGTTGTTGAATTAATGGTCATCCAACTCGGCAAGCCTCTCAAGAAATTCATCAATGGTGGGCCACTCCAATATGTCGTCATTGACACAGTCGACTCCAAGCTTTATTATAGCCTTGACGGCACTCACAGAGCATCCTTTTCTCTTCAGTTTCTCATGTACTACATCTCCTTCGATTTTAAACGTGCTGCGCCAGTCAAGACCTATTTTGAACAGTAAATGTCATTATAAGCAAAGGAATTGATTGGATTTTGAATATGTTTGTTTTCACTTAAAACAAACATTCTGATTAGCAAAGCTAACTTTTTCTTTATGGTAAAATAAAGACTGAGGTACTTTATTTCAGCCTGAAAAAGACAAGGTTCAAGATTAGTATAATTAGTAATACAGCGTCCATACAGGTTCTGGAACTAAATTCTGTTTCTAAGTTAAGTACACATACGACCTTTTCATTACGAAAATGGCAGAGAAGTATAATGAAAAAGGAGAATAATAAGAACAATCATAAATGGTCAAAACAGAACCACATTTAATGATCGATGTAAAACATAGGAAAAGGCAGAGTGGCCCAAAAGTTGGGTTACCCTCGTGCTGCTATTATCATTAATTGTTTCAAGAACAGAAGGGATGAGAGAGCTCGAACCATGTGTAGGCAATGAAGGGCCTGTTTTCGTGGGATTCCCTTTAGAGATTTAACAGCGTGTTTTTCAGGTAACCTCGTTTAAAGCGTCTGCTTATGAGCTTATTGACAGGCCTTAAATAGTCATTGAGAGGCCATATGGAAGTGGCCGAGATCTCAGTACATCAGATCCTTTCTCTGGCTGGTAGCTAAGCGGAAGTTGTTAATCAATAAGGAACGTGTGACCCGACATCTGACTATAGAGGATGAGTGTCATTTCTGTGGTTATGAGAAAACGACACTTCACGCTTTACGGGACTGTACTAGAGTCAAATCCTTCTGGCAACAGTTTCCTGCTGACATGGTTCGAGGGGATTTTTTCAGCCAGGGAGTAGGCCACTGGCTCCGTCTGAATCTAAACCACCAGGTGCCTCGGTCTTCAGCTGAGTGGGCTACTATTTTTGGGGTCGCTTGTTGGTTTGTTTGGCAGTGGCGAAATCAAAGCATTTTTTAGCCCGGTTTTGTGTGGCCATCTAACGGTCCGCAGATTGTCATGGCTTATACTACTTAGGTCATTCATGCCAATACGATGGAAAATCGAGTGTTCCCGTCCCAGGGTATGCCTTTGGGTACCTTAGTTAATTGGGCTAAACCTCTGGAAGGCTGAATCAAGCTTAATATAGATGGGGCAGTGACTCTGGGCTCTAATATTGCTTCTGCTGGGGGCTTCTAAGGAACAGTCAGGGGCCCTAGTGTGGAGGCTTTTTGCATAAGATAGGAATTGGTAATCTTGTTCAGGCCGAACTCTGCGGGGTGTTTTCTGGGCTGCAGTTGGCGTGGGATTGGGGTTATCGCCGTATAATTCTGGAAGTGAATTCCCTCGAGATCATCAATATTCTTTCTTCTTCACTTAATGATCTGACTGCGTATTCTTTTTTGGTGACAGGTGTTCGTGACTTGCTGCGTCGAGAGTGGGAAGTGCAGGTTAAGCATACACCTCGTGAAGGGAATCAATGTGCGGATCATTTGGCGTCTATTGCGTCGGTCGAGGCGCCGGGCCTTCATATTCTCCAGGAGCCGCCCAAGAGCCTTTTGGATATCCTACACCAAGACATGCACGACACTTTTTAGTTTTTACACTAGATCCCTGCGTCGGGATTTCGACTTTCGGAGTTAGTCTCCTTTGATTCTTTTCCCTTGTATTAAAAAAAAAAGGAATCTATCCTTATTTAGTCCAACAGTTAGGCCTAAACACTCTGGCTAAAATGCAAAAACTATAACGACAGTGCAACAAAAGACAATGCTACTTGCTTACTCCCCACTGATTCCTCATTTTGATGTCGGCATTGCGAGAGACCTTAACTGCTACTTGCAGGTCATTGACGTTCTTCTGCTTCCTTCTAGAATCCTCCGCGCACAAGAGAGTTTTTCCGATCAAACCCATCCTTATATTCGTTTAGTTCCCCTGGAGTAAAAGAAATTATATCTGCAAATCCTACGAACAAGAATTGAGTTACTTTATTTGATAATAGAAGTCTAACCAACTAGTCATCCTCTACAAGCTAATTGGTATAACTACTTTGTATAGGAAAAAGAAAATTCCTTCAATTCAGTTAAAGAAATCAATCAAAGTCTTAATTTACCATCATCCTAAATTGTTGAACCTCTACAATGCTAATTTGAGACAAAAGTGTTAGACATTTTTGCCCTTAACCTTAAGGGCAATTTTATCTTTCTTCTTGTAAATAGACAGTTATTAATTGTAATTTTGGGTTTCAATAAATTACCGGTTAAGTTACGTAATTAAATCCAGATAAGGGTAATAAAGTGGCCCAATAAAAGATCTAAATTAATGAGTCAAAGTTCAGAAGGAAAATGAATCCCTTTCAGTGTAGACTCGATCTATATCGGCCTTGTGATGGGAAAGCCCGATATGGAAGCTATATAAAGGTTAAGGTCTCCTGCAGTTACTCAGTGATTCACGAGCATAAAGTTCTCTGACCCGTTAAGAGAGCTCGTGATTGAGCAAACTGTAAAAAGGACTAGACCGAACGACGGTGAACAACTTCCTTAACTGACCCGGGAGAATCGGAACTCGTTTGGATGTCGAAAACTGCTTTAGAAGTCGGAATGGACCCGGAAATAGGTATTCCGCAATTCCTTCATTTTTACCCTTTCATGTATGATCTTGGGTACGTAATAGGGCCTGTGCTATGTGTTATAAAAAGAAGTATCCCTGACGACAATATTCATAATTCAAGAACACACCCAAATTGTCACCAAGAATTGCTAAAAATACTATCTGATACCTAAAGATCTTACATTAGCCATTACGTGACCGAGTGCATCGGTTATGATAGTGCTCTGACGGTGATGGAGATATATGTGAAATGGAAAAAGAAAACACAAAAAGAAGGGGATGTGGATGAGTAAGAGACTCTGGTGGATTGGTGACAGTCGAAAAACTTATCAAAAGACCTACAATAGAAAAGTTTTGTGAAGGAACTACGATGATGATGTCTCGTCGCCAAATTCTTGTGCCTCACCGGAGAATGTGGCTGCTGCGAGATGTAGCTCGCTGAGTTCATATTGAAAGGGTCCGAAGGTAGTGACGGCAATGTTGGAATAGAAACAATCCTAGTTACAAAAGGGGTCTTGTACAGGGCTTTAAACGTTGTTAGCTAAGAAGGTTCTTGGAAAATTTATTAAGCTTGCAGATTATTACGAAATAAATCGTCAAATTGATCAGGTCTTAGGTAAATTTGATTATGATATTTAGTGTTTGATTTTAGAATTTAATTTAGATATATTCTTATAATAGTTAGCAAACATATAAGATTTTCTGTTACATTTCAGTTCTATATAATAAGCTTTGTTGCTATCAATAAAATGATGGTGTTTTACAGTAAAAATATTTTCTTTTTCCTTCTCTTTTATTCACGTATTATGTTTCAGCTTTATAAAAACAATAAGGTATCATAGCTTTTTGTCTTGAGAGACCTGTGAGATAAGTAAAACCAAAACACAAACCTGATTTACAACCCATAATTACAACCAAAATTACAACCATCTTCAAGCAATGGAGATTGAAAAACAAAATTGGTGGTGAAAGCTATCAAGTTTGTGTTGTTCAAATGAAAGCTCATCTTGACGCTATAGATGTTTGGGGAGCTGTGAAGGAAAACTATGAAGTACCTCCATTGCCAATAAATCCTACAATGATTCAAATCAAGATGCACAAAGAAAGGGAAAATAGGAAGTCTAAAGCTAAAGCCTACTTATTTTATCCTGTTTCAAACATCATATTCACAAGAATTGTGAATCCAGAGTCGACAAAGAATATTTGGGATTACCTGAAAAAGGAATTCCAAGGAAACACAAGAACAAAGAGCATGCAAGTAGTCAACTTGATCAGAGAATTTGAAATGATGAAGATGAAAGAGTCATAAACCATTAAAGAATACTCCAACAAGTTGCTCGGTATAGTAAACAAGGTGAGATTATTAGGTAAGGATTTTTCTGAGAAACAAATAGTGCACAAAATTCTTGTAACCTTACTTGAAAAATATGAATATAAAATTTATGCATTGAAAGAAAAAAAGAATCTATTAAACATGTCTTTGGCAGAATTAATAAATGCACTACAGGCACAAGAATAAAGGAGGATGATGAGAGAAGAAGTAACCATTGAAAGGGTTCTGCTAGCAAAGGAAAAACAATTCAAGAGGAGACAAAAACAAGAATTTTAACAAGATCGACAACAACAACAACAGAAACAATAATGATTCATATCCACTATGCCCACATTACAAAAAACAAATCACCCATAAGGAAAATGTTGGTGGAGGCTTGATATCAAATGCAAAAAATGTGAACAAATTGAACATATAGAAAAGATTTGCAAGTTTCGAAATAAAGAGGCAAAAGTAGCAACTACAAGGAGGAGTTTATTGAAAAATTCCTTAGATTTGCAGATTATTACAAAATAAATGGTCAAACTGATCAGGTCTTAGGCAAATTTGATTATGATATTTAGTGCTTGATTTTAGGAATAAGTTTAGAGATATTCTTGTGGTAGTTATCAAGTATATCTTGAAGATGCCCTCTCAAGGATTGAAGATTGCACCTCCATTGCGCAACCTGTTGAACAGAGTTTTGGTTGAAGCCTTTTGTCGAGCACATCAGCGCTATTCACGCAACCATCAACAAGATGAGAAATGTTGCAACTTTTGTTCCTCAATTTGTAATCTAAATGTATAATGTATCTCTAGAATTGTAACACAGATTCCTCACAAATTTGTGAATGTATGGCTAAAGATTTGGTATATTTGAGAAATGGATGTAACTCTCCTTAAGAATCCGAAAAACAAAACTTAAGTATTTTGCAAACTTTTGTATGTATGAAAGCTACTTTAGCTACTCACTCTTCGAATTTAACTTTACTTCTGAAAGAAAGAAAACAATATGAAAGGAAAATAAAAGTTGATCAAATGAACTGAATTGAAACTTGTGTATTGATGAAATTTTTGGTTTTCACTCTCAATTCTAATCCTAAACTAGCTTCAGGCTTTTCCAGGAAAACAAAACATCTACTGCTCTATTCAACTTCTAAAGTTCAGCTTCTGGAAAATCAAAAATAAAACACAATATGTAAACTGAGGTTTGTGTTGATGGTTTTCTGTTTTTCTCATACATGCTCTCTTGGAGAAAATGTAAATTGAGCTTCATATATGCTCTAAGACATTTTGATACAGCTTTTTCTAACAACTGTAAAGTAAAAGCATGAAATGAAAGATAAAACTAGCCTAGTACATATATTTCTTCATTTGGCAAAGCACAAAAGCAACCAAATTGTCTTTTTGACAAAAAAAGAAACTGATTTCTTCAACAGCTACTTGATTCTTCAGGAGACAAAATCCTGACACTGCAGATCCGATTATCAGCCATGGTAATGAAGTGCTTGATGGACCAGCTACACGTGTGTTGTTTAACTCTAATAAGACTTGATTACACTAATTAAACTTCCTTGATTCTTAGTTCAGATTTTTGCTATTCTTCCTGCTCTGCATCTTTTCTTCAATTATGTTCTTCTACTTCTGAATCTTTCTTCATTCTGCACATTCTAAGCTCTTCACAGCTGCTTCTATCCTTTCTTCATCTTCCCTTTTGCATTGAATTTTACTCATCAGGGTTTGATCTTCATTCCCTCGATCCATGCAACCTTGAATTATGCCAACTATCATTAGCTCGAGTTTTCTGAGGAGCCTTGGATGCTTCAACTTGATCTTCACTCTTCTTTTCTTCTTCAGCTTAATTGCCATTGCAAGATCCTCAGCAAGTTTCAACACAGCAGGTTTCGCAAAGCAATTTATCTCAATAGTATATAGGATTTTCTGTTACATTTCAGTTATATTTAATAAGCTTTGTGCTAACAATAAAATGATAGCATACAACAAAAACATATTCTTTTGTCCTTCTCATTTATTCATGAATTACACTTCAGCTTTATAAAAACAATAAAAATCACGGCGAAATGGAGGGGTTTCTTACCGTCCTTCGTGAGAGTCGGCTGACTGACTGTGAACCGCATAAAGCCCCACATTTCTTAACTTGATGGAAGATGAATGAGTAGGACAAATACTAAAATAGGCAAAAACGAAATTTGCAAGATTGATAGAGATGTGAGCTATAGTTGAAAATGCGCAGAGTAAAACAACACGAAATAGTTATATCGATGTGAGGGGAAGAGAGCA
This sequence comes from Erythroxylum citrifolium, assembly GCA_026284465.1. NCBI lineage: Eukaryota > Viridiplantae > Streptophyta > Magnoliopsida > Malpighiales > Erythroxylaceae > Erythroxylum > Erythroxylum citrifolium. The sequence continues at coordinate 63,422,546 of JANKOE010000205.1, read as the reverse complement.
GGGAGACTGTTTTTTTATAGGTGCAAAGAGCAAATACTTAAGCGCCAATTAGAATTATTATCTCTTTTTGACTTTTCGACAACTGTCACAGGGTTAGCGCATGGCCCTAAAATTGCTTTTGGTTAAGGAGAGCAATGTTTTGGTGTTTCTTCAAATGATTTTACGTGGGGTTGGTTGGGTTTGGAGTTTTTTAAAGCGGATTCTATGTGGGGTTGGCTTACTGGTCGTTAAGCCATGGTGTCACAGTAATGGATACGATGGGTCTAACTTTGTTTACTAGCAAGACATGGGCTATGTTTGGTTATTGGCTGATCAATCAAAAATTAGCTGATTAACTTAAATCAACTGATTGACTTAATAAAAAAGCTAACTAAGTTGTTTGGTTATTAGCTGATTGGATTGGCTGATTCAACTCAACTAGTTGTTTTTGGATAACCTCCTATAGAGGTGCAAGGAAAGAGGGAAGAAGAACCTAGAGAAAACGAGAGAAATGAGCATGAAGCAGAGAGGGAAAAATCGACTCTAAACAAAAACAACCAGATCACCGCCATGTCTGTGCTTCCGTCAAATAGAAACATGTGTTGATTGCAGAAGGGTTGTTGCTTTTGAATCTTTTGCTTCGAGTTTTGGAATTTGGAAGTGAGTTTGCTAAGGAAAAGGCTTCTATTGCTCATCAAGCTCTAAGCTTTTCTAAAGAGAACGCTAGGGCAATAGGGTCTAGAGGTGGGATTTCATCGCTTTTGGAGATTTGTCAGGGGGGAACTCCTAATTCACAGGCGTTTGCAGCTGGGGTTTTGAAGAATCTTGCTGTGTTTGTGGAAGTAAGAGAGAATTTGATCGAAGAAAATACAATCTTTGTTCTTATTGGTCTTGCAGCTTCTGGAACTACTTTAGCACAAGAGAATGCTTTTGGATGTTTGTGTAATTTGGTTGCAGATGAAGCAAATTTGAAGCTTTTGGTTGCTAAGGAAGGTGGGATTGAGTGTATTAGAAATTTCTGGGATTCTGATCATCCTGTGAGGAGTCTTGAAGTTACTGTCGAGTTGTTGAGACACTTTGCTACTTGTCCAACTATTGCTGAAGTTCTTGTTTCTAATGGGTTTATTTCCAGCTGACTTGCATCTGTATTGACTTATGGGGTTGTTGGTGTGAGAATGGCAGCTGCTAGAGAGCTTTATAAGCTTTGTTTTAGCTCCAAAACTAGGAAAGATATGGGTGAACATGGATGCATTGCTTCCTTAAGTAACATGTTGGATGGTAAGTCTTCTGAAGAGAAAGCCAAGGCGTTGTCCTCTCTATTATTGTATGCTGGCAATAGGAGGTTATTCAGAAAGGACGAGAAAGGGATATTTAATGCAGTTCAGTTATTAGATCCTATTTTCTATATTTTTATTAAAATTATAAATTTAATTTTTGTATATTTAAAATTGAAATTCCTATAAGAATATTCAACCAAATACTAAGCTATATAATATTTATATTTTTATATTTTTTTAAAGTCATGTTCTTATAAGTTATTTTATACATAAACAACTAATATTAAACAGATAATTTTACCAAACATCTCTAACAAATAGCTAATACAATCTGCTGATCAAATTAGCTGATAGAATCAGCTATCAACTAATAGCTGATAGAATCAGCTATCAACTAATGCAATCAACTGTTTGCCACACGTCCAACATTAGCCTTGTGGTGGGGTTTTGATGTTTCCGATGACTTTTAGGAAAATTTGGGATACAAAGATGTGACGTTGGAAAAGTGACTAATCCAATGGAAAAGCAAGAAACAGTAGTCAGAAGGAAACAATGGCTGAATTAAAGGTAAGCCAGTCCAATGGAAAAGCAAGGAAACAGTAGTTAGAAGGTAACAATGGCTGACTCTGAGGTAAGATTTGTTAGACTTATCCTTCCTCTCCTCTCTTTGTTTCAGTTTAACACATTCTTCCTAGATTTGGTTTAGTTCTTTCTTACAAAAAACTGTTCTTCTTTCATTTCTTTCTTTAACATATTCATTAGCCATTTCATTTCAAAGCTTTAGTCTCTTCTTTTTCCTTCTTATTAGTTTTAATTAATCAATATTTAGTAGAAGTTTTCATGGTAATATCAATGTGGTGTTGCATTTTCTCTGTTGGACAAAATTTACAAAATTTCAGATTATATATAACTGATTCTGTCTTGATTTATACTTGTTTTTCGTTTGAGCTTTAATTATTAATCAAAAAATATATATCAAGCTGGTGATGACTGTCCTTTTGGATTCATTGTTTAGTTTCAAAAAAACAAAAGTAGCAACATATGGAAAAATAAATTTTTCGCACTTAACAGGGTAACTTTGAGGTTTTGTTAAGCTAGTTGGCATCTATTATTTCAAAAATAAGCAGAAAATTAAGTATCAGAAAAGGAAAATCTATTGCTTTGGGATGTGTTGTACCAACAAAGAGAATTTTTTCATGAGTTACAGTATAGTTCACCCACTAAAATAGATAAATAATGTAATAGTTATTTTTAGGAATATAATAGATGAGAAATAGAATTGAATGAAAATTGCTTATTATGATTTATTCATAACAACTTTTAACGAAGATATGTATGTCAATGTTTAGTTTGAAAATATAAACTTAGAATGATAAAAGAACAACTAACAAAAGAATCAAAATATATATTATAATCATTGAGTCAGCTGTTCCATCCTGTGAGGTGCCTACAAACCAGCGAAGGGATTAGTCACTGGGTCCGCCGATAGATACCTTGGTCTAAGACCAAAAAAAAAAATATAATCTTTACTAACTACATTATTATTATTATTATTATTATTATTATTATTATTATTATTAATTTTTCTTCTTCTTCTTTTTCGTCATATTATTATTGTTATTATTAATTTTCTTTTTCTTTTTCTTTTTATTATTTGCCACTATTATTTTAGGAATAGCTAAAAATAAAGGAGAAGGTGCCTTTAAATGTTATACAAATTTAAAAATAATTAAATCTTAAAATTATCAATTTGGTATAAGTTTTTCAACTAAATAAAATAACAACCTTTTATTTATTAGAAATAGATAAGGAATGAAATTCCTCTATTGTGTAGTGTACAAAAGGAAGTTTTGCTGTTAACAGTTAAGAAGTCCGAGGTGAAGAGCTAATAGTTATTTACCGTTACTGTTTGACTTCATCATTCTTAAACACTTGCAATATTTAGACACCACAACATGACACTGATGCGTACTGGATTCTATGCTGAGACAGACAGTGAAGTGACAGACATAAAAGCTACGGTAATAGCATTGTCTGAATTGAATTTTGATATGATGTACTACCGGGCAAATTCGAATAATTTTTTAAATTTATAAAAGAATTTATATTTTTTTAAAAAATTATAAAATAATCTTTTAATATAGTAATGTATAATTTAAACCAAGGTTTTAAAAACCGAACCGGACCGTCCGGCTCGACCGAAAAAAGTTTGAACCGATCAGTGGTCCGGTTCGGTTTCACCGAATAACCTCTCTGTATAAAAACCATCTGATTCAACCTTTTTACGATCGGACCGAACGGTCCAGTCCGGTCTGGTCTGATTTTTTAAACCTTGCAAAATTTCATTCCTTTCTTTTATGAAAACTTTTGCATTTATAGAATTGTTACGAAGGACATGTTCACTTAATTAATAAGCCAAATTAATGAAAATTATTGGTTTATATATTTATTTCTTTTTGGATGCTTTGTATTCCTAAATAAGGGAGGAAGAAGATAACTGTACTATGATCACACTGAAAACCAAATGACGCCATCACTTATTACAATATGAGTGCCTACAAGTGTAATATAATTTTCTTACATTAATATCATAATTTTGCTAGAAACATTATATAAATCGTATTGCCACCTACGAAATGCTCCAGTCACATACTTCTTTTCAACATCCCCTATTTTATTTAAGTTGAAAATAATTATCTCTCTTACTTCTGATTACACGCAACACCTCCACCAATACTCATTTTGAAGTACATTGATGAAACTTACAAACATAAACATATTAAACTTTGAATTATTATCTGAATTATAGTTTCACAAAATATTCGTTGCTCGTAAATAAATATGAAAGAAATATACATACCTGGTTAGTTATACATGTATTAATGCCAAACTCTAGATCTTGGTCAATATTTCTTCTATAGGCAAAAGGTGCAAATTTAAC
>JANKOE010000205.1:63378535-63389421 GCA_026284465.1 Erythroxylum citrifolium | reverse complement strand
ATTTCACATATTTCTTCACTACCACAATACTCTTCATCCAATTTATCTCAAACACAATTCAATCTCCACAATTTACAAAATAATTATACAAAATATTCATTCTTTCCAAGAAAAGTTTCGGGGTCCAACAATAAGACACCTGAAGCAACCTATGACCTCATCAAAGACATGGTAATGAACAATTATCATTGGTGCTCTTCTTAAGCAACACTTAACAAACCATTGGGTATATATAAAGTTGATGCAGTGACATAATTGGTAAACCAAAATGAGGCTTTGAATGGAAAATTAGACAGATTGATTATGAGTCCACAATTTTAGGTTATACAATGTGAAGTGTGTGGGCTAAGACATTCAGGACAAGATTGTCAGGCACTATACCCCGAGCATGTGGACTATATGAGGAATGCTTCTAGACCTTATAACAATCTATGTAGTAATACGTACATTTTGGGATAGAGGAATCATGCCAATTTCTCTTATGAGAATCAAGGGCAAGTAAGGAACAACCCTCCACCTGAATTTTTGTAACAACGCCTTAAGCTAAGAAGCCAAATCTAGAAGATATGATGGCCAAATTTGTTCAAGAATCAGACATAAGACATTAGAGAAAAGAGAATTATATACTTAATTTGGAGATTCAGGTCATTTAACTAGAAAAATATTATCTAAAAGATCACAAGGGAGTTTGCTTAGTACCACTGATATAAATCCTAAGGAACATATGAAGGTAATCACCCTTCGGAACGAAAAGGAAGTACAAGCTAATAGCAAGATCTAAAGTGAGAAAGAGAATAATACAAAGATTCAAGAGAAATCTAAAGATGTAGTGCATCCTCCAAAAATTAAGGAATTTTAATCTAACATCTCATATCTAGCAAAGTTGAAGAAAGATCACACGGATGAGCAAATTCCTTGAATTGTTTACACAACTTCATATAAACTTACCTTTTGTTAAAGCTCTTTTGTAGATGCCCAAGTACATAACGTATCTTGAAGTAGTTACTATCTAAAAAGAGGAAGTTAGAGGAGTTAGCTACTGTGAGATTAAGTAAGGAATGCTCGAAAATCCTGCAAAACAAATTACCTGAGAAACTTAAAGATCCAGGAAGTTTTACTATCCCTTATTTTATTGGTAATTTGTTAATAAAAAAGGGTTTAGCTTATTTGGGGGCTAGCATTATTTAAGAAATTGAGATTAGAGGAACTCAAACCTATTAGGATGAGTATTCAATTGGCCGATAGATCTATTAAATATCCTAGAGGTATCATTGAGGATATACTTGTTAAAATTGATAGGCCATCTTACCAGTGGATTTTGTAGTACTTGATGTGGATGAAGATATAGAAGTATATTTGATTCTAGGTCGACCCTTTCTAATTATAATTAGAGTCATTATTGATGTTAACTATGGCAAACTGGTTATTAAGGTGGAAGAAGAAAAGATCACTTTTAAAATATTTAATGTCATGTGACATTCCTTTAAACATAGTGATTATTATTATTTTATTGATATTAATGAGTATGTAACTTTAAACACTATGCAGGAAACTTTGTCTAAGGATGTGCAGGAGTTGTCTATTATTCAAGGTGAGGATGAAGATAAGGCCAATAAGCCTTTTGTGAGAAAGAAAGAGTTTGAAGGGATTGACAAAGATAAACAGACGAGGTTGAAACCCTCTTTTGAATAACCATTAGAGTTAGAGATGAAGAAACTTACTGATCATTTGGAATATGCATTTCTTGAGAAGGAGTCAAAATTGCCCATAATTATTGCATCAACTATAGAAGTGGATCAAAAAGAAAATTGTTAAATGTGCTTAAGGAGCATAAAAGATCTATTGCTTGGAAGATCTCCAATATTAGAGGAATCAACCCTTCCTTTTAAACACACAAGATTTTGATGGAGGAGGAGTTCAAACTAGTGGTACAATCCCAAAGGAGGTTGAATCCTATTTTGAAGGAAGTGGTAAAGGCAAAGGTAAGTAAACTCCTAGATGCTAGTGTGGTTTACCCTGTTTTTGGTAGTTTTTAAGTCTTATGCAAGTTGTTCTAAAGAATGGAGGAATGACAATGGTACCCGTTGAGAAAAATGAGTTGATTTCTGCAAGAACCGTCACTAGGTGGAGAGTATGCATCGATTACAGGAAGATGAATGGTACGATAAGGAAAGATTACTTCCTTTTGCGTTTCATAGACCAAATATTGGAATGGCTAGCTAGGTGCATGTACTATTGTTTTTTGTATGGACTTTTGGGCTACCTTTAAATTCCAATTACCCCATAATATCAAGAGAAAATAGTATTAATGTGTCTTTATGGTATGTTCGCTTATAAGAGGATGCCTTTTAGATTGTGCAATGCACTTGCTACATTTCAGAGGCGCATGAAGGTCATCTTTGATAATCTAGTCGAGAATATAATGGAGGTATTTATGAATTTTTTTTGTATTCAGTGACTCTTTTGATTTATGCCTCCATAATTTAGAATGTGAGAAAACAAATTTGGTGTTAAATTAGGAAAAATGTCATTTATGATACAAGAGGGCATAGTTTTAGGCCATAAATTTTTTATAGGGGTATTGACATAGATAAAGCAAAAAATGAAGTTATAGAGAAATTATCATCCCCTTCCTTGGTCAAGGCTATAAGAAGTTTTTTAGGTCATGCAGGAAAGATATGCCTTTCAAATTTACTCAAGAATGTTTAGATGCTTTAAACATTTCTTAAGAAAAAATTGACAAAGGCCCTAATTATGGTTGCATCATATTGGAATTTACCGTTTAAGCTAATGTGTGATGCAAGTGATTTTAAAACTTAAAAGTCCTAATTCAAACATTAATTATATAAATAAACATAACCAAAACCTAATGCCCTATTTTTTAAGGTTTATAATAAGTTTAATTTGATGTACTTATGGTCTTGAAATTGAAATAATATTCAATAGCACAAGTTCTTTAAATGATCAAGAATTCTCCAAAAATAATTTATGCAATTATAAACAAGTTTTAGAAGAGAGATATTTTAAATAAAAATTTAAAAAGGCGTACAAAGTTTAAATTCTTACAAAATGAAGTCATAGATTTTTAGAATCCAAAACTTGTTTATACGGAATATTATGTTTTTAGTTAGTTTAACAATATCAGGCATGAACAAATTTTTCTGTAAGTTTCGAATAAGTTATTATATAATTTACACCCACTAACATATCAATATTTTTATTATATGGTTAATTAATGTTTATTATTATTTCAAATATATTTCTAATTTGTAATTACTAGGTCGATATTACTAATTTATCAATTAAGTCCTTCAATAATTAATAATTCATCAATTAGTCTTTTAAATTAAAATATGATTTATTAAGGAAGACACATGAGTTTTAATACAAATAACATTAATTTTAAAAGTTGATTTGGTACTTGTGTGAGACAGTTACAGCATTTGATACGATATATTTTAAGTGATACCATAGATTTCGCGACCTCATGTCTTATTTTGTAATGAGATAATATGTTGATGGGAGAAGTACTTAATTAACAAATATAAACGTTGGAAAGTTTAGTAATAAATGTATTCAATTAAAAAATTAACTATAATAAGAGAATAAAAAACTTTCTTCAATTTTTTTAATAAATAGAGAACTACAACTTTCACTTTATAAATGCTCACTAAAATTATAATTTTAGATGCATAAAGGTTTGAACTAAAACACATCTACAATATGTAAGTTTCAGGCCTCATTTTTGCATCAATTGGCACTTATAAGCAAGCAATTGGTAGATAATGTAAACTACTTAATAACTAGTTTCTTATTGTGAATATCCATTTGATCTACCTGAAAAGAGCCCCAAAACATGAGTTATGTGAAAAATAATTAGAGATAGAAGAACACCGAATAAAGGTTTTGTAAAGATTTTAAAAAAAAAAGCATCATTCACCATAATGAAATTGGTTATGCTATACCACCCCATCTAAACTTGATCAGTATACACAAAACAATGTCGTGCAATATTAATATCTTCACAAGTTAACAAAAAGAGCATAAACAACCAATTATTACTGATCCTTGAACAATAATAAAATGTAATGGAACTTTACAATAAAAACAAGGGTTAATTATAATATAATTCTCAAAATGTACTCAAGTTTGCAATACTAGTTTGATCATTAAAAATTGGTGCTAAAGTGTCTCAACTTTTAATTTTGTTGAAAAAATATCCAAACGTTAAGTTTTTTGTTAATGTCGCTGACGTAGCAAACCATGTTGGATTTTTTACACATGGCTGATTTTTTTCCAACTCGTTTATTTAAAAATCAATTAAAGTAAAAGTAAATTAAATTAAATTAAAGATTAATTAATTAAAACAAAAAATAAATGGTATTCAACTATGGACTGTTTTCTTCATTCTTCGTTTTTCATATACAAGTCTCCTCTCTTGCGATTGTGTATGAATTCAAGATATAAATGTCCTCTTTGGTGGTTGAAGATTCCCATTTCTAGAGAGTTACTCCTAAAGATCCTAAGAAAATTAAATTTGGACTTTTGTCCTGTGTTTTCATTTTAAAGATGTTTTGTTTTTGGATACTTTTTGCCATTTTTTATTCATGTTTTAATGAATATAATGAGGGTTGTATGTGGATTTGCAATGGTAATGACTAGAAATTTATGTAATTCTTGTAAGGTTTGTTTCAAGATTTTAGGTTCCTTGCTCTTTTCTTTCTAAAGTTGAGTGTTTTCGGATGTTGGGCTTTGTTTTTCTCTTTTATATAATTACGGGGTTTATTGGAGGTGTTAGATTTGGTTAAATGATTATATTGTGTTGGTTCATCTAATTAATGAATTTGTTAATGTTATGCAATAGCTATTAATAAAAGATCTTTTTGAAGTTTTCAGCTATATTTTGCCCAATGGTGGACTGTTTTTCATTAATAGATCTTTTTAAATTATCTTTTCTAACTAATGAGCGTATAACTTAACAAATTATTGATCTTTGGAACAAAGTGTTTGTTTTCACTATCACTCTCATGCTTGTTAGAAGGTTCACCATCACTGTCATACTCCCCTCCCACTACAGTGCTTGTGATTATACTATTTTCCATTGTATATTACTATCATAATCCATTACTTTGTTCTTAATTTCTTCTTCACATTTGTTTTGACTAGCTTGGCTAACTTCTTTAGTTGGATCCCTTGGTTCATTCAACTACTAAATCTTTGATCTTGGTATGCTTATGGCTCTCTTGCTTTCTCTCATAACCTCCCTGGCCTCCTTTCCAGATTCTCAAAGCTTATCAAACTTCAAACATTTTCCTTGTCCCTGCCCTCATCTTCTCTCCTAACCTTCTTTCCTCTATTTTGAACTTAAACTTTTTTTTACCATTTTTGGAAATGGCCATCTCTACTTTACTTTCCCCTATTAACTTTCATCCTTTAACTCATCAGGTCACCATCCTTAGTAAGCCTTTTAAAGGTCTTGAAGCACCTCAAGAGACTAATCCACCTTCTCCTAACTAAATCCTTGACCCAATTAGGAAGACATATAGTTAAGTTGTAGACAATAGCTCACTGGTGGGATTACGTTCAGTTCTTAATATAAGTCTTGACAATGAAAATGGGTTATTCCAAGTTCTAGTGGAACAAAATGATGAAGATTTTGTTCTTATGGAGATGACTGAATTAAAAATGATATAAGTGATGATGAAATTTATTCAACTAATGATGAAGAATATGTCACTTCAAAAGCTAATGAGAAGAAATATGGGAAGAAGGTTGGTAGTGGGTTTGATTGTGATGGTGTTAAGGATAGGGTTGGAAGTAGTCGAAAATATAGTAATGAACAGCGAAATTATTCAAGGGTTAGTGTAGTGAGTATAAAGACAGTGATGCTGAGGTTCAATCATCAACATGTAGTGATGATGGTGGGTGCAAGGCCTCTGACAGAAGTAAGAAATATGTTGTTTTCAATCCAAAAGTAGACATGAAAGAATTTCAATTTAAAGTTGGCATGAAGTTTAAGGGTGAGGTTTAGTTTAGGGAGGAAAAAAATTATGCAATTACAAATGGATATGATGTTTCAATGATGAGATCAAGTGTGAGAATGGAAGCTATTTTTTATCCACACTATTCTTTTAGAGTTTATCCTAGTTGGATTGGAAATGAAAAAACCTTTGTAGTGAAGATATTAGAAAATAGGCATATTTGTAAGAAAGTGCAAAGAAACAAGCAAGCTGGTAAGAAGTGGATAGCAAATCAATTCTTATACAAGTTTAGGAAGAACCCGAATTGGCTAATTAGCGAGATGATAAATGATCTTCAAACCAAGTAGGCATTGCAAGTGACTAAATCTTAATGTTATAGGGCTAAATGGGAAATTATTATGATGCCACGAGGATCCATGGAAGGAAATTATGCAAAATTGCGGTCTTATGGACAAGAATTGCGACAAGTCGATAAGAAAGGCCAATCCATTGTTCAAAATGAACTTGATAAAAATTATGTATAGCTAATGTTTAAGAGGTTTTAAGTGGGATTTAGTGCATTGAAGTATGGTTTCCTTGGTCGTTGTCGAAAAATAATAGGGCTTGATGGATGTTTTTTGAAGACATTTCTTGAAGGTGCTTTATTAGCTAGAGTTGGGCAAGGAATCCTGACACTTTTGTTAAAGCATTTGTTATCACAAGGCCAAAGTATGAAATTCTTCATAACAATATATCAGAGATATTTAATAGATTCATTTAAAGCATGATCAAAAAGTCTGATTAATATGCTAGAGGATATTCAAATTGCTTTGATGACTTTAATTCATGAAAAAAGGGATGATGACCAAATCTATAGACAAAATATGTCTAAGGGTGAGAAAGAAGATATAGATTGCACAATGGAAAGCAAGACACTATATCATTAGGACAAACGGAAGTTTGAAATTCAAAGTAACACATTTTGCAAATAAGTTCATTGTTGATTTACAAGTAAAAACGTGTCAGTGTGGACTTTGGTATTTAACAAGAATCCCATGTAATCATGTATTTGCTTATATATCAAATCATAGGGAGGATTTCGATGAGTATGTGAGCCAATACTACAAATGTAAGAGTTATTTGAAAAGTTATCAGTATGCCATAGAACCTATTAACGGTCCAAAATTTTGGCTGAAGACTGAAAACTTGCAACCTATATTACCTCCTTTGATTAAGATGATACCTAGAAGACCTAAGGAGGCTAGAAGAAGGGATGAAGATGAAGAACCACGGAATCCAAATAAGTTTAGCAAAGTTAGAGTACTTATGAGATTCAAAATTGTTTTAAAGTTTGTCATAATAAAAGAGAATGCAAAAATAAGGAACAACTTTCGAGACATCCTGAAATTGTTAAGGTAATCGTATACTAGTTTATAATTGTGTTTATGATAAATATTCTTTAAATATCTAATGATTCACTTTAAATTCTACGTGTTTATGATTTATAATGCAAAGAAACAAGGAAGACCACCAAAACATCTTATATCTACATCCAACGTTGACAGTGGTCCAAGAAGAAAAGGTAGATAATCAATATCTACAGGATCCAACACTACAATAGCTATCTTACGAAGGGAGAATAAGGTGGTGAGTGAACATTCATTTTTAATTTTTTCATCAACTTTTTAACAAATTATAAACATTTATGTGTATACAGCCCATCCAAGAATATGGAGTAACATTTGGAGAAGTTAGTGGGAACACTTATTTTACAGTATGTTAACATTTGAAGAAGTTGGTGGTAGATCATTTATTATTATTTCCTAATTAGTCATAGTATACTTTTTGTTTATAAATGTTTTATAGATAGGTGGAAGTCAATGTCAAGTGTTGGAACCAACTCAAGCTTCGCAAAATACAAATGCTCAAAAAACAAGAGAAGATAAAAATTAAGGCCTAAAAAATCAACTCCAACAAAATTTGAAATTGATGATGGTCAATCAACAGCAAAATAAGCCATGCTTGAAAAATGTTTTATGAATTCAATATGTATTTCAATTGTGTTGTGATATGAATATGAATATGTATTTGAAACTTTGTTTTATGATTTGGATTAGATAGGGATGTTTGATTATATTGGATAATTTGCCTAAATATGCATAGAAATGTGAGAATGTCTTGAATAATTGATTTGGATATGGATATTGGCCATTCTCAATTGACACACATTACATGTCCAATTTAATGGAAATCTCTTATTCTTTTCATTTAAAAGAATTTTTCCTTCAGAAGCCATCATTTATAGGTAAATTAACATTACTAGTGTGTCAAAGAGCAAAGAAATACATAGCCAAAAAATATAGTTACCATAATCATAGCCTATATAAATATTGATAGTATTAACTTAAATGTACAAAAACAACATGTTTTAACTACTATAGATTTCTTAGGAGTACAATGATCTCTCATAATAGGATACAATGAGTGCAAATCATATATCTATAGGGGTCCATTAAATGCAACCTTCCCATTTTGTTTTACTCTTTCATATATTGTTGCACTGTAGGTTCATATTAAAAGCATTAGACACCCAGGATATATAGTCACATGGAACCCATATAATAAAATTAAAATAAAATATCATAATTATGTCAATTTTTGAAATTTTTATTAATTAAAAAAACTCACCTCTTGCGCGCAACAATGTATCTTACGAATAGAAGTCTTACCCTAACATACAGAAGATGTTTGGCAAAGTTTTTTACAATAACAAAGGCTCAACTCTTTTACCAAACTACATACCTATAATACACCTACATTTTGAATGATAAAATTAATATCTATAAGCTATAATTGAAATATTCATAACATAATGCGTTAATAAAAACATAAGGGCAATACTCATATTTGTATTATTATATTGATAAAAATGTTGAACAATATTAGGCTTAGCATTTGATATTTGTAGCTTATCTTATTATACAATTGGGATAATCAATATAGAGAATCTGAAAATTTACTCAGGATTATGATATCCATATTATATACTAAATATAATAACAACAAAAATTACAAAACTTGTTTTACTGCTGAACATAACGCCCTCTCTTGACAAAATTTAGAGTATTTCTTTTCAACTTTTGCTAAATTGTTGAAACAACAATAAATCGCATTCTTGAATCCATTAACAACGACTTCACACTCTTCCTATGTCAAGTATATACTAGGTGTAGATGCAATAAAAGCCATATATATTTTACCTCTACCCATTTTTTCAGTAATACACATAATGTTCAAGTATGATTAAATGAGTTACAAGAATATTAAAGCCAATACACACTAATACATCAAACAATCACAAAGCTAGCTAGAGATAAAGCGTTCTTACACACTAAAAGGACCCCTTAATTCCTCTTCATTGATATTCTCTTCGAGGTTGCCAATGAATGGGGTATTGTATTGAGGATTATCTTTTATATTCTGCATAAAATTAGGAAAAGGGAAAAGTGAATGAGCCTCCTAGATCATGTTAAATTGCTCTACAAATTCACTCCTTTATGGTAATTACTAGAACATAAATGAATGATATATGGGAGAAAGTGTTGGATACATTTTTATCATTAGAATTAATGGCATTTTTCCTTAATTTCTAGATTAATTATTGGGTCTTATACATATTTTTCCTACTAAATTATTTAGTTTATCTTAATCTGCATTTTTAATGGGTCTTGTTTAATTTGTAGGAAATACACTTGTTTTTAATTGAAAAAGACCGCAACAACAATTAATTTGAGGGAATGTCCAAAACTTTGTCACAGAGGGAAGAAAGGAGCAATTAAAGGAGCATATCACGCAAGTCAAGCAAATTAAAAAGACCAAGCACAGTGGACGTTCACGCAAGTGGAGGGCAAGCATGACTGAAGAGCATGATCATGGACTCAAGCTCATTTAATCCAAAAATCAAGCAATTTAGGCAGGAAGCAAAGTAAAACAAGAAGCCAACAGAGAAGAGCCAAGAGGATTTAATGACGGTGACCCTTAATTGTCTTATCAAGGCATAGTGGACGTTGGAGTAAAGAGGCAATGAATCAGAGGAGTTATGCGGCACAATTAGTGGAGGCTTTTATTTAATTGTCTAATTGGTTTGATGAATTAAAACAGCAGGGGAAGCAATTAAAAAGCAAGCAACGTACAGCTGGAGGGGACTATCACGCATAACAACAAGACAGTGACGCAAATCAAAAGGAGGCGTGAATAAATTAAAGCAGGCACGTGGGATGACTCAATAAAAGCAAATCAATTAGCACAGCATATATAACAAGCGTGACTATCAACAGCACAACAAAAATAGGAGACAACAGTCCATCCACGCACAAGGGTCGGCGCAACTACTGGAGAGGATTTAAATGCTGATCATTTTATTTGTTTTGTAAAAAGATTGGAAGCGAGCAGAGTGCGGCGTGAAGCGATAGGACTCCAGGCAACAGTAGCGTGGACATTGAATAGGAAGAAGACAACAAAAACAGCAGAAAAAGACAATCCATCATTCACGTGAGAGAGGGAGAGACGCATAAAACATACACTAAAAAAAACTCATATACCAGGGGATGAAGAACAGAGACAGGAGTGGGGAGACTACTCACGTTACACATTCAAGGGGAGAGCTCTTCAACACTATTTTTCATTGGCTCTCAACGTAAACATACCAAGGAGGACACGCACATTGAACGTGAAGCAAGAGAGCTGGAGGCAACTTGAAGACCAAGCAATCACCATTTGTTCTTATATTCTTTCTACTCATTTCATATTCAGAATGCTTGCTTTTATTATTTTCATTGCTGCTACTGTTATTATGAGTAACTAATCCTTTCATTCTAGGATTTTAACGGAACCCTTGATGTAATCTCGGTTAATTGGTATTTTCTA
>JANKOE010000205.1:63341053-63358382 GCA_026284465.1 Erythroxylum citrifolium | reverse complement strand
GAGAGACTTCTGATGAACTTGCTGCCAGGGGATTGAAGTTCATGAACTGGTTGGTTGATCATTACTCGCATTCATATGGCGTTGGTTGTGTATGGATAGTTTTATGGGCGTGCTAAAGAGCATAAACAGCATTTTATCTTCGGACTGCAACTAGAAGCTATGCCGCATATTCATGCAACTTGAATCTTCTAGGCGCCCACCAACTAAGAAACTTCAGTTCATATTTGTTTGCAAGAGACCTCTTAGAAATGCTGTTAAGCCTTTTGAAGGTTAAAACATTAAAATTCTCACATCTTTGTTGCATTGCCATATGTTTATAGATTAGAGTTCCTGCGCTGTTCATGATCATGCAAGTTCTGATCATTCTTGTGATAAAATATCATATTTAAAACATTTCATAGGTGGTAATTTTTAATGGATTAGATTTGGTTCATATTTTGTTTGAAGTTGCATACCATGCCTGAATATTACAGGTTGTGGACGAGGAAGGAGAAAGAGATTGCAATAGTCACTCATAGTGGGTTTTTGTTTCATACCTTAAATACGTTTGGAAGCGACTGTCATCCATTGGTGAAAAAAGAAATATGCAAGCGGCAAGTATCATTATGCTTTTTTTTCGCTCAAATCATACACTGATATAGCCAGTAGGTTCTTACGGGTGCTTAAGTTCTGAACATTTCCGTTACCTCTACTTTATTTTGATGTTCTGATCCGATGCAAATCATATGGTATCTTTCTACTTCTGTTTAGACTTTAGCTGAGCAGGAGATGATTGTGTTTCAAATATAACATTGTTTTTGAACAAAAGGGAAATGTATTCTGGAAGTGCTTCTGTGCTCTGTTGTTCTCTACGGTTTCTACATTAATATCTTGGTTCAGTTTTCTATTTAGAACTCGTAAGTATTTGTTGGAAGTTACGGTTTACGTTAGGGAAATGCATGCATCCTTACATTTTAACATGCCAGATACTGTGTATTGGTGCTCCTAATTATGTTGTTGTTCATCTTTCCCTGAAGTAATAAGAAATAGTTTCTAATTTGTACTCGCAGCTTTGCAAATTGTGAGCTTCGATCAATGATCATTGTTGACAGAAGGTGAGTTTCTTGTGTTTTATAAAACCTGGCGACGAATGTATCGTCCTGTTTCAGATTCTTATGCTCTCTTCTACTTTGTCCAGCATGGCTGGGTCAGATACTTCAACAACTAACTATCCTGGAAAAATTCCTACTCGCCTAGATCAACCAAGTAATTTTCCAGAGGAGAATAGACCCAAACAATATTGACTAGTCTAAGGACCGAACACATTGATCTGAAGTTGAGATTGGGTTTAGTACTGATGATGTAATATTATTGCCCATTCTTGAAATCCTATGAGGTCTTTGTTATGCTATGTCTATTGTTCTTGTCAGAATGTATGCTTTATTTATCTTTTCACTGTGACACCATAAAAACACCTTCATTCAAGCATTGGAAAAGGTTGTACATCCTATCTTATTAGCACATAAATGTTTTTTCACAAGAACCAACTTGTACATGAAACATGAGTTATAGTAAATGAACCTGAGATAACTGCAGAGTTGATAATAAACCATCCAAAGCATACTTGAAGGCACGAAGGATACAATGTAAATATAGAAAATTTTTGATAGATCTCAGAAGAATGATGGTCATCTGTTATCTGTAAAGCATCATACGGTATTATCTTTCTCAACCTTGAAAATAGAAGGAAACAGAAACTTTTTCAGGAGATGCATGAAAAAATCGACGAGCTACTCCAAGCCAAATGCAATTCTTCAATTTGGCTTCAAGACATCATAGAAGGATACTGGCTGCTTCTTGGACTTGACACATAGCTCCTGGAAGCACAAAGATATGATGTTTTAAACAAGTAATGCATCAATCAAAGCCACGACCAACTTCATTTCAAGTCATAAGACATACCTCTATAGCTATGGCTAAACGCAGAATTGTTGCTTCAGCCCATGGAGAGCCAATTATTTGTAATCCAATTGGAAGTCCTTGTTTGTCATAACCAACCTGCATAACAGATATATTTGGCTTGCTTGACATTTAACTCCTGAAATAATTGAAAGAAGTATCATGGTCAAGTGAGACATTGAAGGTAACTCACAGGAACAGAAATGGCAGGAAGACCAAGAAGGTTTGGTGCAATTATAAACCGCATTAGATAACCTGGGAGCAAAATCATGTGTCAGTATCATGTATGACACAAAAATATGCAGTCCTCAACATACCAGCACAAACTTGAAAAGGAAACTTAGTGTTTTTCACAGGTTTTGGAGACAGTTATATTAGAAGCCACACATTCCTGTGCAGTGATTATTCCAATATGTGAGCATTGATATGCACCAATTATGCAGCTCCAACAAAATAAAAGAGATAGCCTTTGTTGATTCAGCATAATGATGTTTTATTTCATTCATGAGACTAAATAACCGACTCTTTTACAACTTTAGGGAAAGGGGTGTGGCAACTACAAGCTAATTGGCATTTTCTAGCAGTATTATTAGGTCGCAATTGATCCCTCTTTACCAACAGGTAACTTGTGACAACTATATCCACAATTCAATCACATTGTGCCAAAAAAAAAAAAAGCTTCTAAAGCAATCACATATGGTTCATCTTCATTCCAACTGTCAGGGATTCAAAATGACAACCATAATAGATCTTCAGAGCAGCAAGCATTATTGATGAAGTATCAAACACAGACAGATCAAAACTTCCTAGGCATATCAGAGGAAAAATTTTGTAATTACTTGATTTAATGCATTTGGGTCAAAAAAATTGGTTTCCATATTCATGTTTTTCGATTCACCAGCTGAGTCATGATCCAACTTAGTACATGAAGGTTTTGGAAAACAAGAATCACAAGACAAACCTGAAACCTGCATATCAGTCTCCCCATATTTAAGTGCACTTGGAGGTATTTTGGGTGCTGTCATACTGGAATTCACATAGACAAAAAAACAAAACAAAAACAAAACAAAACAAAAACAAAGAGAATAAAAATCACATTCATTATCCGAAATGCCAAGTTGATGCATGGCAAGAATAATACAATCTTCCAGTTGGATCAAAAGGATTTGAAATGATATGTTGCATTTCCGATGACCAGAATTCAGAGTGTAAATCAAGGTACCAATTATTCTAATAGCTGCACCACTAAATCATTCAAGGCTAATTGATGGCAAACATATGTGTAAATCTTTCAAGAAACAATCACAACCCATCTTGTTAGTCACTGCATGCTGCATTTCCCACAGGGAGCTATCAAAATGCAATTTAAATTCATAAGCAGTTTCACTGCAGATTCCAAAGATTTCATTCAAGCGCAAAATTTGTGCACGTAAGGCTAGCGTACCCAGTTGTTGGGGTCACTATGACATCAACCTTTTTGAAGATCTCCATGTGATAGTGCATTATTCTTCTCCTGAACATGTAAGATCAGATAAGGAAATCATCCAACCATAGAATGAAGATCATTCGCACATAGAGTGAGTAAATGTAATTTTTGTAAAAGTTTAACCTCAAACATGTGACAATAAATTTCCTTCATGAAGAGGCAGATCCAACCTCACCTTATACACTGGGCAGCAACATAATCTGATCCACTGAATGATTTGAACAGTGTTAGATTTGTACGGACATCATATGTTAACTTTACACCTTTTCTGCAAAATAATGAGGAACAGGAGATCTGTCAATTAAAATCAACCAGAACATCACCAATTACTACAATCATCTAAAGCAGGCAATTTATGCACTTGAAGAATGCTCATATGACACTGAACTCCACAAAAAAGCAAAAGAGGGATACCCATCCTCCACATCAGAGCTTAATCCACATTGTGTTTCACATCCAATTGAAACAAGATGAGCCATACGCATTTCACGAAGTTCTGGTATTCCAATCTCTACCATCTGTAACCAGGTTCAGTTAGAAAGGAAATGAACATGCCTAACGTTGAGATGGTGTTCATCCAGGAGGAACAGGTTAAAATTAATAGCAATGCAATAAGAAAATTGATAATGAAGAACTTACTTCACAGCCATGCGTCTTCACTAGAAGGTTAAGAATGTCCTCACACTTATCAGAGATGTCTGTTGAACTTACATCATTAAACCACTGCAGTGCAATCATCATTTGCAAATGAATGTTATTCAAGGAAGGAATAATGAAAGCAATGTGTGTCAGCAAAACAAAAGGTTTGATTACCGCTGAATACTTTCCCAGTCGCAGTGATCTCAAAGCATCTGTATTTTCATATGATGACAAATTTGGCAAACAAGGACGACTCTGCCCAAAACTACACATAATAAGCATAATAGAGGGTAGAAACTTCATTAAACGGATAACCAGAATTCATAACCCAGTCCCCCCAATTAATATTTAAATTTAGCATACAGGACCTGAGAATGACAAAAGTAACTGTACGATCTGAGTGAAAGGGCTTCTAGCAGTAATAGCTAATTGATATTGAATAGAAACATCAGGAGAATTGTATTATCGTAACAGATATGGATGATAAAAGCAAAAATACTTGCGGTCCTCACCAACACATGACCATATCTAGATGCAGAAAGCAAAGAACTATATTATTGACATCTTGAAAGCAATAAAGTGATGCAAGAAACCATTACAAACCTCCTAAAAGGTTGAAAATAATACAGTTAATGATAGGATCAATGAAACTTAAGAATTGAGAAAAACAGGGGTAAAATGTAAAGCATTTGATATTTTTTTAGAAGATGTGATAAAATGTACAGTACCGGATTCAAGCTGATTCTATTCTCAGGAGAACAGCCCAAGATTGCTGAATATCTGCAGGGCAACAAATGCAAGATAACTAAGATTTTCTACAGAATAACTAACACACAATAATTCAGCTAATTAACAAAAAGGATGGGCAGAGTTCACAATGTAAAAAATCAGCCATTCCACATGCTCAGACTTTTGGAACTGAGATCACCAACAAGCAAAAACGATATTGTCAACCACCAGAGTTCAACCAAGTAGCCAAGGAGGTAGGAGTACCTTCTTATCATAAGGTTCAAATCCCAATAGGTATGTGGCAGAGGGAGTTGAAAATATTTATACTTCGCAATGTAACAAAAGAAAAAAAGCAATATTTTCTCTGATAATGCCAAGAGAAGACTTAAAAGTGAAATAATTTCCAGTAAAATCTGAAAACTATGGCTTGTTATATCCAATTCCTATACACCTGGTCAGATTTTTGAGGAACTTTTTAAAAATCAATATATTGTAACAATGCCTATAAAATCCAGTGTATAATTGAAATACTTACATTAGCATGACATCCTCCACAGAAGATGCAAGTGGTCCAATAATTTCCACTGTCCCAGAATCACATAAGGAACTATAGAGCATAGAAGCCGGTGAAATAGGGTTATAAAGAAATCTCCAATTCTCAAAATTAGTCATTGTTAACAACGAACCATACAAGATTACTCAGTACAAGAGTAATAACAGAAAGGTCCATGGTAAAACTAAAACTAGGTAAATGTTGAAAGCTTACCCTCCTATATTTGTTCGACCATATGTTGTTTTCAATCCCACAATACCACAGAGTGAAGAAGGTATTCTGACAGAACCTGCATTTTCCACAGAACATCAATCCAGAAGTAGGTAGCAGAGAAGTATCTAATGCGAGATTCACAAAAATAAAATTATTAGCACAACCTCCACCATCTGTTCCCAAAGCAGCAGGGCACAGTCCAGAAGCAACAATTGCTGCTGGGCCTGATGAGGATCCACCGGTGTACCTATCCAAGTCATGTGGATTTCTTGTTGTTCTGCATGCAAATAAAATTTCTAAGGACTGTAGACTGACCATGCAATAAAGATCAATCAAAGAGGAAGACAATAGAAACAATTAATATATACTATATATTAAACTATATGTCCAAAATGACTTAGAGTAACATTTCAAGTAACAAACTGACCCATAATTTGAATTGTTTCCAGTTGTTCCCATGCCTATCTCATGCATATTTGCCTTTCCCACAAATATCACACCACAACTTCGCAATCTAGAAACACTAACTGCGTCCTTTTCAACTGGTCGAACTTCATGGATCCATGTTGTTGCACCTATCATTATGATATGCTAGTTTTACGACTAGTTCAAAGAAATCCTTAAATAAATGTAAACCAAACATTTAACTTCTTGCAAATACTTACCCTTAGTTGGATATGGATAGCAATCTATATCATCCTTGATTGCAATGAAAATGCCATCCAAGATGGATATGGGATTTCCTGCAGAGCAACCACGTTTAAATCTCATTAGGTGATATTTAAAGTTCATGCGGCCATAGATCATCACGTCACGAAGATAATTCATCAAAAGTCAGCAATACCTTCCTCAAACCTCCTTGTAGAAGCTGCAGCCAGCTGCCTGACTCCCTCCTCATCAAAAGAAACTAACAACGGCATCGGTGGCTCCTTCTTTTGAAACTCCTTTATTACTGAGATTACGTGCTCTGCAACCTTTATAAAATAAAAATGAGTTCTTTACTTTAAAATTTGCTAAAAAGGAGATCAAGCCCATAGTAGTATGACATACCATAGATGGGGTTACAAGCTTTGAACGGTAAACATGTGCATAATCACGTATCTTCCAATACCTAAATGAAGAAGCCAGGCCCTCACTCCAGCTGCTAGAAGGATCATAGTCAGGAAGACACTTCAAGGCTGACTCAACTCGTTCTTCAGGTTTTCCTTGCTCATCGAGGATAAGAATACCAGGTTCTGGCTCTGCAATTTTGTAATACTTGCTTTGTGTAGCTCCAGTATACAATTCCATTACTTATTGGAATTAGATATGCCATCAACATCATTTAAAACAAAATTTAACTGCAGCAATCCACCTTCACATGTTCCCTAGATAAAGCAATCACTTTCTTTCCATAAATTATATGAAGCTTGAAATATTCTGGAAAGTGAGATATTAACTTTATAAAAGGTCTAGAAACAGGTTTACCTCACAGGTATATAGCAATCTAAATTTATCTACTCAAAAGCTAAAGTGAGAACTTCTCCATGCCTTTCAGGGGATTTAATATAAGATGAGCACACTAAATTACACTTAAGGAACAAGAGGCATATGCACTTGCTTTATGCCCTCATAATCTCATTCCTGGGGTTAACCAATTCAAAAATGAAATGGAAAAATGAAAGCTGCACTGTATCTTTGACAAAAGAAGAGGGATAAAAAGAGTCAGCTCGTTGTACAGAAGTGAAGAATATAAATAACAATCCTGTAGTTTTGTCTATCCTCCAATAATACTATCTCAACTAGCCATTGATGTGGAATCTACATATGTCCTGCATAAGTCTCATTTGAACTCTACGCCAATGAAGATGAAGAGATCCATGAAGTAGGAAGACAAAGAGCTTCCAGCCAGAGGTACATGGTCCACAAAAGATGAGGTCAATTTCCTCAACCAAAGGTTCCCTAACCATCATTCATTTTAAATGATGATCATGTAGCTCAAGCTTGCAAATTTTTACACATGCAGGCGCAATATATGAACACAAATTTCCACTATATGCTCTCGTCTACATAGAGAATGTGGCAACAAACCTTGAGGAGGAAATTCAGGTTTAAACATGGGTTCTTCTGGAATCTTTGTGTTTCGCAGCAACTGATAACAAAAAGCATTCAAAGTCATCATAGTCAATTATCTTTGCGATTGCAGTCAACAAAAGGTTCCAATCCGCAAAGAAAAAGAAGTTTTAAAGGCAGACCTCATTAATCTTGTTTTGCTTCTTCAAGTACGATATGATCAAAGACCCTATCACTGGAGCTTCAAGAAACCTTACAAACAACTTGAATATCCAGCCAGTTAGATGTGGAGCTGTGTAATTCAACAAGAACGAGTTACATAATATTTTTCTTTTATTGACAAACTTATAGTTCCATTCATACATAACAGTACTTGGGGAGGTAAAGGCATAGATGCCCACATAAAGGATGAGAAGAGAGACCTTGGATGATCTCAGGCTCGTACTTGACAGAGGACAGGTCCAAATCTTTAGCTGGAACCATTATTCTTTTCTTTCCCATTCTTAGAAGACGAAGTATAATGTCAATTGATCAAACAAAAGAAGAACATAGAATTCTTACACCAATTCCACATTAAAACTCAAAACAAAGAGAAACATATAAACAAACAAGCACACAGTCAAGCACTTCATTAATGAGACACAAACACAACCGGGTCCTGTTTCTAAGAAACGAAGTTGCTTGCTTGATCATTCCTTTCAGATCAGATCCGTTTCTTGATTACAAAAAACATGGGTTTTTTCTGGTCTCCACTAGTGCACTAAAGAATTCATCAAAGACTAAAATTCGCTTACTTGTTAGTTGGTTTCAGTAATCATTTCTTAGGATGAGAACTCACCTCAAAAACTTGTAAATGTTTCAGCAACTTCAAACAGAATGCCAAAGGAGAGAGCTTGAACGCGAAAGGAAAGAGCTTTTATTGATTGCAAAAGGTCTGAGAATTTTGAGGCCGAGGTGACATAAACAAGAATTGAAGTCAACGGTAGTTGTCAGAAACCAAATGATGGTTTAGACTTCAGATAGTCTTTCGATTGGCTAGCCACTCGCTTACAAAACCACATTTAAATACTACAGTCTCACATCATTCTCAGCTTTCTTCTCCTCTGTTTCTCTTAACTTCCCAAAGTTGCAATCTTCTTTTTAATGTTTGTTTTTAGTTTTTCCCAACTACCTACTTGATTTTTACACGGTCAATTTTACCGTTTAATCCCAGTAACCATTTCCATAGCTCATGGACATATAAAACTTGATATTATCTAAGCAATTCTTTGTCTGGATACAGAGCAACCTTTTGTGAGAGGTATCAACTGTAAACCTTTCTTATCAAACTTTACATATCGTATCTTCGAACTAAAACTGGGACAAAAGCAATTTCCTGATTTGGACGTCCTTTAAAGGATTGTCATCTCCATTTTTTTGGTTGATGGATGCTTCAAAATGCCTTGTTCTTTCCACTTTCCAGGACCAGGATCATGTTTTTCATAGTCGTATTCACCATTAGCACCTTATTTTCATCATTTCACATTAGATTCCTTTTGTTTTTTCATTTTCAAAGAGTGGTTGGCTTAGTTTTAGCATAATAATGACTTAAATTTATTATTTGATGAACAAGATAATGACCTAGATTATATATGCACGGCACCATTGGGATAAAGATTGCAACTTGATTTTATAGGATCTACCACAATCCCGAACACGACGGCCTCGAGGAATTGAAATCATCTTTATTAGCGCATACTGTATCGCATTTGAGTTAGGTCAAAAGACTCAAAACCAAAAGAATATTAACTTAGAATACATGAATCTTTTAAAAACAGAAAGTTAAACCTAAAGAATTTGAAATAAATTTTTCTTGTCCATTAAAAAATTTAAAAATTTTGAAGTTTAATTAAAAATTGTTAAATGAAAATTGATTGATTTATTTTAGTTTATAAAAATTTATTAATTAATAAAAATTGACCTGATTAATTTTTAACAACAAAAAATTATTTAAGTAAATTGAATCGGAAACTTAAAAACTGAACTAAAAAGTTAGACGGTTCAAAGTTTTTATAGTTAAACTAACTAAATCAGTTGAGTTTATAATCATTGAAATGCTTATTATTATCAGCAAAAGTAGCTAGAGATTGAGTTTAAAATCCCATAGTTGATTTGAGATTTTGCATGATATGTGTGTTTAGAAGAAGATTTTGAAAATCAGCAATTATGTTAATTTGGTTAAAATATTTAGTCATTTTTTTTCTTGCTTTTAATCATACCAATATAGGTTGAATTTGTAAGAATAACTAGATTTGCAACATTTTAAGTTATTGAAATAGTGCATTATTTATGGTATATACCAATTCAAGAGCTTGAAGGTTTGACAATTGGAATGAAGATGAACCATATATGATTGCTTTAGCCTGATTTTTTTTTTGTTGGCATGAAGTGAATGAATTGTGGATGTAGTTCTCATAAGTTACTTGTTGGTAAAGAGGGATTTATTGTAGGGATTAATTTTATTTAAGGGTATGTTTGGGAGTTTAGGGTGGAATGGAATGGAATGGCAATTAATGGAACCGAATAAAATGAAGTGGAATGAAATGGAATAAAATGGGTCACTCCATTGTTTGGAAGTTTAAATAAAATAAGAGAGGGACTCCTTTGACCATTGTTAGGAAGTGATACTAAAAATGAATGAAATGAAATGACTTGTAATATTTTTTTCCAAAACTACCCTTGTCACCATTAACGTAACTATTATTTATAGCATTGAGTTTAACAGTTCTATAAATTATAATATCCTCTAAGCAATGTTACATTCCAAGGGACACATCTTACGAACAAATATAATATTCTCTAAACAAATATTTACTACTTCACAGAAACAAAACCAATTGTTTTTTTCACAATTCCGATGCATTAAATCAATTACGACGTTATGTTGAAAGGTGCATATGAAGACGAAACTTTCTTGTTGGTCCCATACAGAGAATTTTGCATAGATTTGTGAACAGATAAGTTTGAAGCCCAAATTAAAGATGGTCTCATGCATGAAAACTTGAAGTAACACATAAAAGCAATTTTCTGGATGAAAAAAAAATGAAGCTATGCCTTTCTCTAAACGGTAATTATCATCCCAAAAAGAGATATCATCAAAAGCAATAAGAAATTTTAAAGATCCCACATTTCTATAAAAATTTAATAAAATATGATATAAAATTACTATAAAATTAAATAATATTATAAGTATTAGATAATAACTCTTTAAATGAATATTAAATTTTAAACAAAACCTTAAATTAGAGGAACTCTCTATTTCTTTAACCTCTATTATTATTATATTCAAATATATGTCATCTGTACTTACTGTGTAGGACGAGGGCCCATAGGGAATGCCCAAAGAAAGCAATACCATAAAACAGAAAATGCCTTTCGTGATGGGCTGCTTTGTGTTCTCCTTTTTGATGTTTGGAACAAACTGGTTTTGTCCTAACCACCGTTGAGCTTCATATACATAAACAGTTGCAGATTCATTATTAGACCCTTAAACTCATGTCACTGAACAGTTCCAAGGTCCCATATTTCACTTTATGAGCCCAACCTCATTGTATCATCCTTTTTAATTAGCAATGCTTCGGATCATACCTATCCGTCGTTTATAAAGCCGAAACAATATTGCACTGGAAATAGAAGGCTAAATCATGCACAAGATTATGAAGGTTTCCTCTCCTCAAAGTAACTTACAGTACAGGGTATTAACGTAGATGAGTAACCTGACAAACTTCTCATTCCTGTTTATTCTTTCAGGCCAATATCACCTAAACACAATCAGCAGGCTTTGGCTTAACTATTGCCTATATTGCTATCAACATCAACTCTGTTGTAGGTCTTTGCACTTCAAGGGGCAGAATGCCACCTGCTTGACCAAGACAGCCTGCTCCTCCTATAATATAGAGTGCATTTTTCTTTGCCACTTACAGGGTAACAGTTAGTCAACTGACTAACTTCTAATCTTCCGAAGCGAATGACTGTTCACCACATTATTTAATCACTGGACAGAAATGATTGTATTGATCGAGAAAAGGACGCATCGCAAAATGGTAAAGAAGGAAGAGAAAATTCAGGGGCAGGCCTTTGCCCAAAAGGACGCACCTGTGTGATTTTTCTCAAAGCCTCATTCATCTCTTACATGTAACTAAGAAATCCTTAATGTTTACCTCCGGTCTTCTAAGTAGATTTTTGCTAAAAACAGAATAAAGAAAGTAAAAGCCAGAAGCAACACTGACAGAACTATATAACCATACAACAGACCTTATACATGCCCCCTTCCTGTAGCTACTTGGTTTCCCCTAAAATTTCAAACACTCGAGCAGAAAAGATTTTCAGTAAACAGATATATAGATAATCCCGTTAACTATCCCTCTTTAAAGGGCAATCGTTCATCCTAAATAATCATCGAGGATTTCCACCTTCCCTAGAGTCAACTATAACGAAACAGCAGGTAAGACATGCAAGATGGAAGCATTAGGCAAAATGGGCTGATTCAAACCCGCTACAGCATTGTGAATGATGTCAAACAACATGGTCAATAGATGATTGTTGTTGGAAACGCAGAATATATGTGACAGAGATACCCAACATTGATGGAGCCAATCACATATATCATTCCATAATTAACTCCATCACTGCATCAGCTAAGCAATAGCCTCAAATCACTCCATGTAATTATATGTAATAGCTTCATTCTAGGAGAGTATATCGTGTAACATAACTCTAGGAGATACACCATCTGTCTATATAAAGATGCAAGCCATGATATGATAATAACAGAGAAACACATTATTTACATGGTATCAGAGCTTGTGAGAGGCCTCCGTATCTTCTTTCCAATCTTTTCTTTTTTTTTCTATCTCTTCTGCAAACATCTTCCTATTATCTCATGGCTTCAACTACTTATTCCTCTTCTCTCTCTCTTCCCGGTGGGTCCAGCACCTCCAATTTTCTCAAACTCAATGAAACTAACTATCTCCAATGGCTTTTGCAAATGAAGCCATTTCTTATTGGCCTTGGACTTTTCAAATATGTAGACGGCACATGTCCAGCTCCTCCTTCCACTATCACACATTCTGCCACCTCCACTTCTACTGACCTTCTTCCACAAACACCTGTCCCAAATCCTGCTTATGCTGAATGGCTTCAAATGGATCAATTTGTTGTTAGCCGTATCACCACTACTCTCGAATTCCCAATTCTTTCCCTCCTCATTGGTTGTGACACAGCCAAAGATCATTGGGATCGCTTAGCGCTTCATTTCTCACAAATATCTGTTGCTAGTGCTGCTCACCTTAAATCCCAACTTTTCGATCTCCAGAAAGGCTCTAAAAGCATTGATGAATATTTACGGCATGCAAAATCCCTATCTGATTCTCTCACCGCAATTGGCAAACCTGTTGATCCTGATGATCTTGTTATCACGACACTTAAAGGTCTTGGCCCTGATTACCTAATGCTTCGCACAGCTCTCTACAATATTACCCCACTCATCTCCTTTACCGAACTTCGCTCTCGCTTGCTAGCATTTGAGTCTCAAAACCCCACTCTTCCATCATCTTCTACTCCAAACACCGCTCTCTATAATGCTCAATCTTCTTCAAACAACTCAAGTTTCCGCTCCAAATCCAACAATAGCACCTATCGTGGACAACATCACCGTGGCAAGTATCGTGGATCCCATCCACGCAATCGAGGAAATCATCACCAATGGTCATCCTCCTACAACAGTAACCGAGCTCCATCACCACAACCACCCTGGGGACAGCAAGGCATTCTTGGCTCCTCACCTTGGTGCCCCAACTGCAGCACTTCTCATCATTCTCATGCCAACTGTCCACATTGTTTTTCGGGACCACCCAACATGCCATTTGCAGGTGCCCATTTTGCTCAACCACCACCCTCACCAGACAATCTATGGTACCCCGACACTGGAGCCACAAATCACATGACCAGTCCTACCACACCTTTCCAAAATCCATATCCACCTCCAGGTAACACATCTGTGGTCATGGGCAATGGGGAAATGATGTCCATCTCCCACCTGGGATCCCTTCCTTTCTATTTAGCAAACTCCAAATTTTCTCTTAACAATGTTTTCAGCATCCCGGCGATCCGCAAAAATCTCTTATCTGTTGCTCAATTCACAAAAGACAATAAAGTTTTCTTTCTTTTTGCTCCCGATTATTATCAAATATATGATCTTCTCACTGGCACTTTGCTTTTTCAGGGCCCCTGTAAAGATGGTCTCTATCCGCTTCACATCTCCCTATCCTCTCCGTCATCCACACATCATGCTCTTGCTACTCACCACTCTTCCACATGGCATAAAAGGCTCGGTCACACCTCCTCCACTGTCCTCGCTCGCTTACAACCTCTCTTAGGCAATCAAGTCTCTCTCAAACCTGCCTTCTGTTCTGATTGTGCAATTAATAAATCCTCTAGACTCCCCTTTGATTCTCGCACAAGTTATGTTAACTTTCCCTTCTCAATAATTCATAGTGATGTATGGATGTCTCCAGTTTCTTCTAATAGTGGTTATCGTTACTATGTCTTATTTACAGATGAATACTCTCGTTATTCATGGATTTTTCTCATGTGAAATAAATCTGAAACCTTCCAACACTTCAAGACCTTTGTGGCTTACATCAAAACTCAATTTAATTCTTCCATTCAGACCTTACAAAGTGATAACGGAGCCGAGTATGTCAACAATAATTTTGACCATTTTTGTGCCACTCATGGAATCCACCAACGCTTCTCCTGTCCTCACACCCCTCAACAAAATGGCCTCGCCGAGCGTAAACATCGGCATATCGCAGACATGGCCCGTACCTTATTAGCCACGGCTCATCTTCCTTACTCTTATTGGGCTGATGCTGTTCTAACCTCTGTTCATATCATTAACATTCTACCCACTCCTATTCTTCATTGGTTCTCTCCTCACTACTATCTCTATAAATCCCAACCCACTTATTCTTATCTCAAGGTCTTTGGATGTTCTTGCTACCCATATCTAGGTCCTTACGCCCCCCACAAACTCTCTCCACGATCCATAGCATGTGTTTTTCTTGGTTACAGTAACCATCACAAAGGATATAAATGCCTTGATAAAGCTTCTGGCCGTGTTTATATCTCTAGGCATGTTATTTTTGACGAGACTTCTTTTCCTTTTCTAACATTGCAGGTCACCAAAGATGCTTCTCCTATCCAATTGGATCTCCAACATGACACCACGTCGCACCCCACCACCAACACCCGTTTGACCACGCCCCAACCAACCACCACTGTTGAGCATGAAGACATATTACCGATAATTGCTCCCATCCATCTGCCCATCTCATCCTCCATAACAAATGTTTCCCCTTCTGACCTTTCCGGTCCACGGCAACCTAATGAGAATCCCCATGCTGCGGACCAACTCCTTGACAGGTCTCCTTCACAGCTCCTTACTTCTCCTAACCCAAACCGCCTTGGCCTACCAGATCCACCCCCATCTCTTGACCCGAACTCTATCTTGGCACCTGGACCCACACAGCCTAACTTGCCTCCGCCGCACCCACAACCTACACATCAAATGCGTACTCGATCCAAAGATGGTATTATCCAACAAAAGCAATATACTGACGGCACAATTAGGTACCCAATTCCTCATGCTCTCCTATCCACTATTGATACATTGGAACCTACTTGTTATTCTCAAGCTAGCAAACACCCAGAGTGGCGCATGGCTATGACGGAGGAGATAAATGCACTGCTGAAAAACAACACTTGGTCTCTGGTTCCATCATCCCCAACACAAAATCAAGTTGGCTGCAAATGGGTTTTCCGAATAAAGCGAAAATCTGATGGAAGCATTGAGCGTTACAAAGCTCGTTTAGTAGCCAAAGGTTTTCATCAACAACCTGGGCTTGATTATGGTGAGACATTCAGCCCCGTCATCAAACCCACAACTATCCGAACAATTCTTGCTCTAGCAGTCTCACGCATGTGGCCACTCCGACAACTTGATGTCAAAAATGCATTCTTACATGGAATCTTACAAGAAGAAGTGTATATGTCCCAACCACCCGGTTTCATCGATCCCAGAAAGCCACATCATGTATGCAAGTTGCAGAAGGCAATTTATGGTCTGAAACAGGCACCGAGAGCATGGTTTCAACGCATCAGCTCTTTTCTAATCACTGCTGGTTTTCAACAAAGTAAAGCTGACCCCTCTTTATTTATCCTACATCACGGTATCCACCGCACCTTTCTCCTTCTCTATGTTGACGATATTGTGATTACTGGCAGCAACTCACATCTTCTGCAGAAAGTTATTGATACACTAGCTTGTGAGTTTGACATTAAGGACCTTGGACCCCTACATTATTTCCTTGGGTTACAAGTCCATACCCAACCTGATTCAGTGCATGTTAATCAATTGAAATACGCTCATGATCTTCTAGTTAAGCACGGCCTCCTTCATTGCAAACCAGCCACCACACCAATGGCAGCCAAGGTGGTTCTTTCCAACGACAATGCTCCACGCTTAAAATCTCCTACAGAATTTCGTGAACTTGTTGGTTGCTTGCAATATCTTACACTGACGCGACCAAATATAGCATATGCTGTCAACACAGTATCCCAATTCGTGAATGCACCATGCCACAATCATCTTGAGGCTGCGCGCCGTATACTTCGTTACATCAAAGGAACACTAGACCATGGACTCATTTTTCGCCCGCAACAAGGCGCAATCCGTCTTAGTGCCTACTCTGATGCCGATTGGGCTGCTTGCCCTGATACTAGACGCTCCACCAGTGGCTACCTTATATATCTTGGTTCCAACCTTATCTCCTGGAGTTCTAAAAAGCAGCCTACCATTGCTCGTTCCAGTGCTGAGTCTGAATACCGCTCTCTCTCACATTCATGTGCCGAAACTACTTGGTTGTGCTATCTTCTCTATGAACTTGGCGTGCCCCTTCAATTCCCTGTCCATCTCTATTGTGACAACATATCCACTACATACATGACGGCGAATCCGGTCTTTCATGCTCGCACGCGACATATCGAGCTAGATTACCATTTTGTGAGGGAAAAGGTAGCCATGGGCAGCCATCAAGTTCACTACATCCCCTCCATTGATCAACCAGCTGATGTCCTCACCAAACCATTACACAAGCACCGTCATCGCCTACTCTCCTCCAAACTCGTTCAATCACGATTGCTCGGTTTGCGGGGGGGTGACAGAGATACCCAACATTGATAGAGCCAATCACATATATCATTCCATAATTAACTCCATCACTGCATCTGCTAAGCAATAGCCTCCAATCACTCTTAATTCATATCCACACTTAGCAAGTAATTATATGTAATAGCTTTATTCTAGGAGAGTATATCGTGTAACATAACTCTAGGAGATACACCTTCTGTATATATAAAGATGCAAGCCATGATATGAAATACACAAGGAATTACATTACTTACACATCCGATGTTCAGAGACAACCACCTCCGGGTTTCAAGGTTCCTAATCTTGCACCACCAGAGAAATCTAATCTCGAAGAGCTACTTTCGAAGTACATTTCCACTACTAAGGTTAGGATGCAAAATCAAGAATCTTCTATCAGACATTTGGAGAATCAAATGAGCCAGATTGCAAGTTTGTTGAAGGAAAGACCTTCAGGTTCATTGCCTAGCAC
>JANKOE010000205.1:63257302-63288907 GCA_026284465.1 Erythroxylum citrifolium | reverse complement strand
GCCCCAAAATGATAATGGAAGGTTGGATTGAAAAAGAAGTGCTTGTGCTACATTGAGGATGTGTCGATGTTTGCGTTCCACCACACCATTTTGTTGGGGGGTGTATGCGCAGGTACGTTGGGATTCAATGCCATGAGTTGTAAGAAAATGCTGCAAAGGAAAAAACTCGGTGTCGTTATCATTTCGGATTGCTTTAACTATGGCATGGAATTGATTTTTTGCGAAAGTAATAAAGGACTCAAGGAGATGGGTAGTGTCTGATTTATGATTCATGAGAAACAACCATGTACACCTGGTAAGTCGTCAACAATGGTAAGGAAGTATTTAGCACCAGATTGTGTAGGCACTCGATGCGGACCCCAGACATCACAGTGAAGTAAATCAAATGAAGCATGAGTTTGTATTGAACTTAAAGGAAATGGAACACGAGTTTGTTTTGCCCTATGGCATACGTCGCAATTATTGGAGGAATCACTATCATGTTGGATAGATAAAAGAGGAGCAAGTAATTTAAGTCGAGAGGGTGATTGATGGCCAAGACGCATATGCCAGAGATGAGGATTGTGTGTGTTTGAGACTGGAGTAACGTGCACAGGTGTCATATAGTAGAGACCATCAGTCTGCTTACCCGAGCCAATCTTCTTTCCCGTAGCCAAGTCCTGCAAAACACAGTAATCCAGGAAAAAGGTGATACAACAGTTTAGTGATTTCGATAATTTGCTGACAGAAATTAGATTTAAATTGAATGAGGGAACAAACAAAGTGTCATTTAACTTAATGTGTGAGTTAAAGGGCACGGTGCCAATGTGTGAAATTGAGGCTATGGATCCTGTTGGTAAATTGACAAGAGAAACAGTTGGAGATTGAATATGGGAAAGTAAGGTTTTGTCGGCTGTGATGTGGTCTGTTGCACCACTATCTAATATCCAAGGTTTTGTGACGTTGGAACAGACAGGGGTTGAGAATGACAAACTTGCAAAATTGACAAAAATATCACCATTACCGGAATTTTTACTCTGATTGAATGAAGCCAAAGCCTGAGCAAATTGTTGAATATGCTCAGGTGTGAATCCCTGGAGGAGATTCGAGGGATTGCCTGCGTCACTTGATTGGGAGACATCGACTGCATTTGCCATCGAGTTGTTGTTTCTTCCGTTCCTTTTGCCACGATATTGTTGCTGTGATGGTGGACATGAGTTTCCAGCGTTCTTAGTTCTGCATCTATCCTCAGTGTGACCATCTTTATCGCAGAATGTGCAATGAAACTTCAGTGTTCGACATTCATCAATGGTGTGGCCTGGTCTATGGCAATGATCACAGGTTTTATTTTTGGAAGTTTTTTATGGAAACGATTTACCTTGGACGGCAGCAACAATTGAGAAATTTTCATTTGTTTGTGATATGACTTGCATCTGTTTTTCTTCCTAGATCACGAGAGAATAAGCCTGACGAACATTTGGCAACGAAATCATCATCAAGATATTGGATCTGACAGTCCTGAACATCTCATTAAGGCCCATGAGCAATTGCATAAGCTTGTCTTCCTCTCGTTGATCACCATGCTTTTTCTCCTGATTACAAGGGATGTGTGTTCTATAAGTCTCCAATTATGCCCAGAGACTCTTAATTTTTTAGTAGTACGTAGCAACAGATAGGTTGCCCTGAGATATAGTGGCAATTGACTTTTGGACTTGAAAGATTACAGGAGCATTCTTCTGCGAGAACTGATCTCGTAAATCCTCCCAGACCTATTGAGCGGTTGTAGCATATACCACTCCTTTTGCGAGATCTGGTTCGACGGAGTGAGTAAGCCACGACAACACCATACTGTTACATTGATTCCATAATGCAAATTTTGAGGGTTCTTCTTCTGCAACTGGTGGATTGATGGTCCCGTCGATGAATCTTATCTTGTTTTTGGCAATGAGAGCATGGATCATGGCCTTGCTCCAAGACTGATAATTTGTTCCATTTAACTTGGTTGGTACTAGTAGATACCCAGGTTGATCAGAGAGATGAACATAGTATGGATGTGAAGGATCCATACCAGCAGTTATGTTGCTATTTTTGACACCGGACGATTCAATATCACCATCGGCCATAATTATTGTGAAGGAGGTGAATGAAAATTATCAAGAGCACCAGGATCGGTGCTCTGATACCATATAAAATATCATAAGAATAAATCGTGTATATTCATACAACGCTGATAGTACAAGATTTATACAAGTAATCAAGTCTATCTCTAGCTATAATTTAGGCTAACTATCTGGTACATTTATCTTTACCATATTTAAGATAATTACAATTTATTGTAATTGATATATTCCTATTAAATTTTATTCTTAATTAATACAAATCTTATCTAAAATTGATCAATACACCCAAAACAAATATCTTCGCAAGCTAACAAAAAGAGCATAAACAACCAATTATCGGTTATCCTTTAACAATAATAAAATGTAATGGAACTTTACAACAAAAACAACAGTTAAGAAATCGTTAAAACTAACGCCTTTCTCTTATTGTTATTATCCATTTTCACTTTTCCCACGTCTCTGTACGAGGATGTCGCTTAAATAAATATTAAAACCGCGTAAATCACGTTAATCCCACCACTTAAGTCCCTGATGAAAAGACAACAATACGCCCATTGAAATAAATTCACTGCTGCCGTCAACTAGGAGCTTATGGCCATTTTTGTCAATTAACTCTTTTATATTTGATGCCCCTCTCCCTAATGCATTTCAGTCAACAGAACGGAGTCCCACTCCCACTCCCAAAAACGTCACGCTCTTATCAGTTCCTCACTCACCATCACTCAATCAATGCTCTATGGACCCCACCGTCAACCCCACTCTGATCTATCCCCAATCTAACACCTCCACGTGTCACAATCATGGAAAAGTAACACCAAAACCATCACGACACCGCATACCACTCTATCCCTCCCCCCTCAGACCCCAACAAACAAAATAAAAAAGGATCTATTTTGGGTCTTCTCTCTACTTCAATGGCCCCCTACTACTAGTCAGTCTCCTCTCCTCTCTTTCTGCTTTCTCTCTCTCTCATGGAAAACTATGCTTATGCTTCGTATCCAGACTCCGGCGAGTCCTCTCCTCGGTCTCGCGAGGTTGATTTCGAGAACCCGCCGCCGTGGGAGGAACAACAAGCCAATAGTTATAAGGTCAAATTCATGTGCAGCTACGGCGGCAAAATCCATCCTCGCCCTCACGACAACCAACTTTCTTACGTTGGCGGCGAGACAAAGATCCTCGCCGTTGACCGGGGCACGAAATTCTCCACCATGATCAGCAAGCTCGCAGCTTTGTGGGGCGACTCAGACGTCTCCTTCAAGTACCAGCTCCCCGGGGAAGATCTCGACGCTCTGATCTCAGTCACCAACGACGACGATCTCGAGCACATGATGCATGAGTACGATCGCCTATTCCGTGCCTCCGCAAAGCCCGCCCGGATGCGGTTGTTTCTGTTCCCGGTCAACCCGTCACCCGCTGCAAGTTTCGGGTCAGATGGTGGGAAATCGGACCGGGACCGGTTCGTTGAGGCGTTGAATTCGGGCCCGAGTAACCTCGCGGATAACCCCAAAACGGGCCCGAATAACGTGGATTTCTTATTTGGTTTGGAAAAGGGAGCTCCGCCGCCACCGATGCAGGTGAAAGTACCGGAGTTGCCAGAAGTTCAAGTCGGATCGGGTCATGATGATCGTGTAATCGGGTCGGATCATATGGGTGTTCAGGCTCAGTTTCATAGGATGCAAATAAGAGAACAGGAGCAGCAAGCTATGTATAGGAATAAAAGTGACGAGAATTTGGGGGGTTACGGGGGTGATTACTACGTTCACAAGATGCCGGATAAAGTTGTTAGTGCTCCTGTGAGCATGCCGCAGGCTGTTAACGCTCCGGCGGGGTATTGGCATGAGAAACAGATTCCCGTCGGAGGATACCCGGGAACAGTAACTGTAACGACGACTCCTGGCCAACCTGATCAAGTTTACATGATCCAGACTCAGGCCCCCGTGCCGGCGCCTGCTCCGGCGACTGTGTATCATACTCCAGTGATGAGGCCGGTCCCAGGTCAAACTGGTCAAGGGTACTACATGCAGAGGATGGGTGGTCCAGAAGTTTATAGAGAGCAGCCTGTGTATAACATGGTTCCACAACAGCAACAACAGCAGCAGCAGCAGCCGCCGCCACAGCCGCAGCCGCCGCCGCCGATGTCTGCGCCGACCGGACCGATGGGGATGATGAGACCGAGTGGGCCAGGAGGAGTGGGGGTGACGGAGACGGGGTATACTCAGGTGGCATATGATAACGCGATGGGGAGACAGGTATATTATGCTGCAGCTCCCGGAGGTGGGGTTGTGCAGACGTCGTCCCCGTATCAAGGAGTTGGTGGGATGGGGGCTCCGGGTGAGATGAGAGCTGTTGGTGGTGGGGTTTTGGGAGCGGAGGGTAAGGTGGTGTCGAAGGCGTCACAAGGATCAGTGTGATCATGGCACAGTATCATCGAGTATAGAGTTATATTTATGTTCTCTAAATACGTATGTTGCTAATTTAAGGTAATATGTCTCAATGTTATGTGAATTGTGGTTTAATGTATACATTAATGAGTTGTTCTTATTTTATCAGTCTGATTTAGCTTATTAATGTCTATTTTAGCTTTACCTTGAAATGGTTTAGGTTTATAAGTTGATTTTGGCTTTGATCTTCTTCTTACTAAAACCCCGATTAAACCCCACTTGGCGACTAATCTTCTGTGAAACTACACCAGCAATGATAGGCAAGATTGTCTTTGATCATAAAAAGTTACTGAGAAGTATCTCTTTGTTGGACAGTCATTCATGGTGTCTTTTTGTATGGAGGGCCGAGGCCGACATTTCCGGTATACCAAGTAATTGCCTTGAGAGAAACGGCACACTCAATAAATAGGGAGAGCCCACAGGCAATTGTTAAACTGTGCCCTTCCAATCCAAGGTTGTCTTGTCGCGTAAACTTTGTTCTCAACCTGCATCACTATCAATTATCTTTTGCCTTAATTTCCTTTTATAACCTGACCCCGGACAAGACTGCTTTGTTTTCTTCCTCTGCTGTACCCCCTTGTTCGATCATTATGTATTAGACATTCGGCAACGTCTTTGGTTTATTAGGCTGAAAGTTGCCGATATAAGATTCCAGTATCTATGTTTTATTTTTATTTTACCTCACGTAATAATTACTTCCCAGCTTTGCTATCAATGAAGCCTAAATCTTAGAACTTACTTTATGGGTAGACAGTCTCACCTTACTAAAGAGGCTTTGCATACTTATTTCAAAGGTAAGGAGCAAGTTGCAAGACTTTAAACAAAGAAAACTAATTATTTAGCTGTTGTATCCTCGGCGTTTTGAAGTCAAAGTTAATTTACCTGGACATTCATTTAACTATGAATCTCATAATACAATGCATGCTTGTCAATTTGCACATGAAGAGAGGATGGGATTTGGCCTCTTCATCAAGTTCCTATTAAATTAGTATCCAAAACCCAGAAGAAATGTAGCTATCAGAGCTTCACAACTTATAATCCCATGACAAACCAATACTGTCGGCTTTGATCCAATACTGCTGTCTGCGGTTGACGGGTGTGGAGGATTCGTTAGATGCTCGGATAAACATCGAATTGGAACAATTTATACGAAGCAGCCGAGAATTTCCAAAGACAGGTGTGCAATTTGCAGTGACTGAACACACAGCTTCAAACAATCAATCATGAACCCCACCATTATGGTTTCTTTGCTTCCAAGTATTACCTAAAGGAACAAGGTCTATCTCTTATCTTTGTTTACATGTTTTCATGGAAACTTCCGTTCCGACTCATCGACTTTGGGAGTGGTTGCTATTGGGTGACAATATATTGGGACTGCGTGGCACCAATTCTTGAGTTGTGGGGTTGTTGTTCGTGTTTGACTTTTGTTTGTTCACACTTTAGATATGTAATCAGATATTTTTCTCCGTTTCAGACTTTTGTAACTTTCCATTACTCTATTTCTTGTCACTCCTAAAAATGCAATGATTAAAAAAAAATTCAGACTGGTTTACTCGTAATTTTTTTTAAACATTTCACTTTTTGATTTAATTTTTAAGGGGCGCTTAGTTCACGAAGGGTAATAGGAATATGAATAGAAATGAATATAATAAAGAATGGAAATAAAATGTAACCAACAATGAATCTCATTCATCTGGTAATCTAGAAGAATGGAGTATTGCTAAAAATTGGGGAATCAAAGTGTTACCTCTGTTGATTCCAAACATGAGTTTTCATTCTATATCCATATCTTTTTTTCCATTACCCCAAAACAAGCAATTTTTTAAGTTATTTTAATAACTCTTATCAATTTATTAATTAATCGATCAATTTTTGTAAATTAATAAATTTTTATAAGCTAAAATAAATCAATTAACTTTTATTTAATAATATCGTTTTTTCAATTAGACCTCGTAATCTTCGATAAGTAAGGGCACTCATATTTCAAATTCTTTAATGTTATTCAATCTTTATTCGATTTTATAACGGTCTAATACTTATTAAATCCTTTAAACATTAAATCTCTTGTCTTACAGGTTTAACTTCCGGTTCGGTTTTCAAAACATTGCAAAAATATTAAGTGATACTTTTGTTTTGTTAATTAAAAAAAGAAAATTGTAATTTAAAAGTTAAGAAGTTAAATTAGAAATTTAAATACATCTGTATACATAAGTAAAGATATCATACTCAATTACAAATTTTTTGGGTTTTAGACCAGGGTATCTACTGGCGGATCCAGTGGCTAATCCCCTCGCTGGTTTGTAGGCAACTCACAGGGTGGGATAGCTGGCCTAAGGATTTAAGGTTGTTCCATACCCAAAGTCAAGATCGAACCCCTGATCTTTGGTTAATGATGGATGAGTCCTTGCCACTCAACCACACCCCTTGGGTTACTCAATTACAAATTTTAAAATACTTTGTTACAATTTCTTTTTTATATAAAACACAATCACCATATTCTTATTTTATATTTCTTTTCAATATAGGATAACCAAGTTGGTAACTTTTAACATTTTCTTCCTTCTAAATGAGTTTCAATTATTACTCCCTCCCCTCCATCTCAACTCAATTCATATGAAAGTCAGTTTATATTGGACCGACTCATCTGAATCATTAGTTTGAAGGAAGTTGCAATGCTTGTCATAAAATATCAACTCTTTACTAGAGATTGATAAGTTCCAAAACCTTGCTTTAAGACAGATGCATTATATTTGTCCTCTGACTTACCCTAAGATATTTGGAAAACACTATCAGATTAAAAGTGATTGTTAATCATTCTTATCATTTTCCTTTAGTGGATATCTACTGGTACTTCTCACGTGGGAATGATCAGCTTCTCTATCGTTTCACTTCCCAAAAAGCTAAGTGGACGCTGTTAACACTTTCTAGATGTTACCATGTCAATATTCGGCGAATCCAGGATTTTAGTCTTGGAGGAGCTGCCGCTTATATATATATGAAAAATTTTTAGTCTTAGAGGCTATAACCCTTGCTAGCCCCCTTGAATCCGTCCCTTATGTTCCTCTTTTCTTTCGTCTTCAATATCATTCACTTGAAGATTTCTAGTTCTGGTTGTCGTAGCTCGGGTGCTAATAGCACACTTTTAAAAGAGACAAAGATCCTGACACGCTAAGAAATTCTGTACGTTCCACACTATCCCTTCTTTCCCAGGAAACAGTGGTCCTCGAATTTATCACTTAGGAAAGAAGAAAAAATACACGAATACTTCCAGTATTCTCTACCCTTTTGTATTTCCTAACTTTATACCATTCGACGCCAAGTTTTGAAACAAAGACAAAGGTGTTAATTTATGACTTGGTTGCAATTTGTTGTATGATATTATTATTTAATTAAAAAAAGGTATTTTTATTTTTTGTATATTAATTTAATTATATTTAATGTTTTAATACTAAAAGATAAAATCTCTGAAATAATTATTGTGTAATTAAAATTATGTAGAAATTCTGATATGCAATTTACATTTACGTATTGTTTCTAAATGTTCCTAGTTGCAGTTTCATCAAGAGGAGATATTGTTGAAACAGTAAAATTAGCACATATTATGTTTCTCTCCTATACAGAAAATAATTGAACTCATAAATTAAAATATAGAGATATTTAAATTAAAGCATAGGTGATTATCAGAGAATAAATTCATGAACTGACCTGACTGTGTGAATTTCAAATGGAATATTACCTATGTGTTTGTGGATTTTCTCATAATAATGGTTGTATAATTGATCCTTATATTTGAGATTACCAAGATATCTCATGCGAGAATTACTGTATTTTAATGCTATTTATAAATCGTCTTAGAATAATTCAGTTTGTAATACTTGGATGCAGTATGAACCATATGGAGATAATTAAGTAAATCAAAAAAGGATTCATTACTCTAAAGTAATTAGAAAGAATGTTATACTATTTTTTATTAGTAGTAATTTATGAAATTCTCTGGCTAGAGTAAATTGACATTTGAAAAGATATTTTCAAATTTCAATTATAAATTAATTACTAATTAGCAAGAACAATCATAATTGGATGAAGAGAGTAGACACTGTATCCATACTCTATCTAATTGGAACATTAGATAACGAAAGGATTAAATTATATAGCATAACCATGCATGAAAAAGTTAAGTCAAACCACTTTGACGTTCCTGATATTTAGGTGGTCATGACATGTTGTTAGATGTCAACCTTGATTTATGATTATAAATTGTTTAATTAGAGAATTAAAGATAAATAAAAAGAGTTTTAATTTATCTGATTCTAATTGTGAATTAGAATTATAATTTATAATCATTGCCAATATATTAGAAGCCTAATGAATCACACATTAAATTGCAACTTGTAAAGGAAAAATCAATTTTAATTAAATTGGACTTAATTATAAAATTTGAGAAACTTTAAGGATCAAATATGAGATATTTTATTTTATTAAAGTTAAATTAATTATAATTAGAGTATGATTTTAATTATAATTAAAGAATTTAATTTTAATAAAAAATTACAAAAACCAACCTAATGCTTTTTCTATAAATAGGAATAAGCATCAAGGAGCTAGTACTTCTGCAAGTATTGAGAAGTTGCTTTGTGGATACTGTTGGAGGCCAAATGATTTAACAACTCGTTGTTGACTTGGTGAAAAGTTTTTCAACAGGAAACACGAATCAAGTTTGATTTCTTACTTTACGATTTGCATTCGTGTTTTTACTCAAGTTATCGATTATCGAGATATGTATGAAAACTGTAAAAAATTTGTTTTACACTGTGCCCATGCTTCGATCACGATTGGTTTCCAACAAAAGAAAGTAATGAGATTAGAAGAAAAGTTACGTCAATAATCATTTGATTAGTTCGCTTTAACCACATAATTGAAGCAAACACAATTAATTAGAAATATATATTTATGTGTTAATAAAACAAAAAATTTAGAAGTATATGTTTTTTTATAGTGATTAAAGGAAAATATGGCGTAGACATGTTCAGGAAGACCTAATTAGAACATAAATGGATAT
This sequence comes from Erythroxylum citrifolium, assembly GCA_026284465.1. NCBI lineage: Eukaryota > Viridiplantae > Streptophyta > Magnoliopsida > Malpighiales > Erythroxylaceae > Erythroxylum > Erythroxylum citrifolium. Next base: position 63,279,308 of record JANKOE010000205.1, on the reverse strand, counting down.
GATTAAATTGATTTAACTATAAATAGTCATATAATATTTTGTTTCAAGCATTTTAGAGTTCAAATTTGTGAGAAATCTCATATTTTCATACTAGCAAGTGAGTAATAAAATAGCGAATTAGAGTAATAATAACTTTTATGTTTTTGCTTCTCCTTCGTCCATATTTTCCAATATTATTGACATAGGATCTTATTGAATTTAATTTTTCCTAAGAAGTAGTCTTAAAGATTGAATTAGGTTTATGTATCTACTTATTATACTATATCTTATGTAGTTACCATTATAAGTAGCTCATCCACATAAAAAATTAAATTAGATTATGATTTATCTATTGAAAGTATTGAGTACTATTTATATATACAATTATTATTTATATGAAATAAAAGGAGTTATTTATTTTAACTTACAGAGAAAGGTAATAGTTAGGGCTTACAATGGAAGGGATTGACTCCTAAAATATACAGTTTGAGTTTGAGTAAGCTATCCAAAATAACATCATTTTGAGCGAACTATCAGACATCTTGTGCTTTTCAAATAGGGCACAACTCATTGACTTTTGATTGAGTCCGAACTCAATTGCTATACCTAGTAATAGTGACTAAGTTTAAGATTTAGAAGTTAATCAAGAGCAATTTCTTGCTATAGAAGTTGAAGATGCATGCATGCTACCCTAACTAAGGGCAATTAATTTGCAACAATTGGTGAAAGTTGACAAGCTTCACAGATGACACCAAATGAAAAGAAATAGAATGTTATTGTAAATCTGTATATAATTTTTAGCTAATGAAGTTTGTCATACATAGAGGAGAAGAAAACGACAAAAGAGATATACTATCATCTCACAAAGCTATATGAAGCCAAGTTACTCCACAAAAAAATTTCTTCAATAGGAACTTTGTACTCTTTAGGTGTTAGGAACTACTTTGGTGGCTGAGCACATCCATACCTTAACTGTTCTATTCTTTCACCTTGCATCGTTGGACTATAGGTTAGAAAAACATGAATATGCTAAACTTTTACTTATAAGTCTACTTGAATTATATGGATAGCTTATTGCCATTTTAAACAATAATGTTCATATAAACTATTTAGTTTTTGAAAATGTTATAGTCAAAGTTTAAAAAGAAGAGAGTTAGTGCGAGAATAAGGAAGACATGTAATGAAATTCACAAGTTAAAGCCTTGATAGTGATAAGAGCAAGATTGACAAAATTTGATCCAAATGAGAGCAAAAATAACAGATCAAAATCTAAAAATAAAAAGAATTTAAAATATTATAACTACGACAAGAAATATCACTTAAAGAAGGATTATTAGATTTTAAATAAGAAACTTTTTAGTCCAGAATGAAATTTTGCAAGTGCTTAAAATGATGTCAATCCTCTATATTGTGAAACAACAATGACAATTCAAGCATGAATAGACTACCTAATGTATATCTCTTTAACTAAATAGCTATACTTCACATGACCTTTTAAAGAGAATAGTTCTATCATTATAAACCTATTTAGGAATATTTATGTATAATTGTGATGAATATCCTTTAAAGGTAATTGGTATTAGAGCCATCAAGTTAAAAATGTATAATCGTAAAATTTGTAATCTTTAGGGGTGTTAACATATCCATAAGAGTCAACAATTAGTTGTACTATTAGTTATCATTAATATATAATTAGGAATGTAATTAGCATAGATTAGGGGATATTTTTGAAATTTGTATAGCTAAATTATGTACAAATGCTCCTTTCTACAAGAGTTGAAACACATAGTGAAATATAAACTTCATTCCAAACTTTTTTCTCTGCTTCATACAAAGAGATATGACTATATTGATAGTTTGAAGAAGAATTTGTTATCTCTAGGATGACTGGATGATCTTAGAAGTGAGATTGAAATTATGAATAAGTTTTTGAAAATAATTTAAAGTGTATTTATGCTTATAAAAAGAGAAATGACAGTTGAAAACTTATATAGGTTAAAAGGAGAGACATTATAAAGTTCAAATAAAGGATCTTTAATGTTATGATATTAGAAACCTAGACATATATTTAAATAGGGAATGGAGATCTTTTTTAAGCATAAGCTACTCTCTGGCCTTACAAAGATGTCATTTCCTTTTTATGAGCATTGTGTTATAAGTAAGCAATACCATACAAAGTTTAACGCATCAAACTTAAGAAGAAAGATTGTTCTTAAATTGGTTCATTATAATGTGTGAAAAACACTAGTTCCTTCCTTATAAGGAGCAAAGTATTGTTTATTTTTATTAATGATTATTTCAAGAATTGTTGGGTTTATCTTGTTAAGAGGAAAATATATGTGTTTTCAATCTTTAAAGTTGTTAAAGGAATTAAAGTTAATTATAATAAAAAGATTAGGACATATAATGTAGGATAATGTAATTGTAATCAATTTGATGCATCTACAAGCAAGAAGATATCAAAAGATGGTTTATTATAGCATACAATTCTTGATAACATAGAGTGATGATGCAGATGAACATAAATATATTAGAAAGAATAAGAGTAACGTTGAAAGCTTAAGGCCTTGATAAAGTTGGAAAAAAGCAATCAATACCACTTATTATATAGTGAATCGAGTTTCATCAACTATAATTGATTTGAAGATATTGCAAAAGACATGGGTTTCTAAGCTAGTGGTTTTTTTCAACGTCCATGTATTTAAAGGTCATGTTTAGTTGATGTATATTACGTAAGAAACCATAAAATTGGATCCAATATTAAGAACATATTTATTTTTAAGGTATGTTGAGCACAAATATAGTCAATTAGATATGACCTTTGTAGAAGATAAGTCAAAAGAAAAGAAAAAGACAAATACACTTCACAAAGAATTTTAAATATTATGATATATTGAAAACATAATTTCAACAAAAGATTTCTTCTAATGTAACACCAGAGCAAGATATCTAATAACTTAATGATTTTGAAGCTCTAGAAGTTCATCAATTATATCACATAAAATCACCAAAATGGTATTTAAGTAATGTGATAAATGGAAATATATCATATTACCCATAAACAAAGGAAAGAGAGTGATCTACTCTTCAAGAAGCATTAGATAATTCAGACGCCTCTCAATGGTTGACAACAATACAAGAGAAAAATAAAGCTCTTTATAAATACAAAACTTAAGAACTTATGTCATTACAACGAGAAAGGAAGATAATTGATAATAAAAGGCTATTCAAGATCAAATGAAATGGTGATGAGCAATTAGAGCTATATTGTGCAACATTTACGGTGAAAAGGTATGCTTAAAAAGAATGAATTGACTTTAATGGAGTAATTTCTCTTGCAATCTAACTTATGAAGGTTAGAGAAGCCTTAGTGATATGTGTTACATTTGATTATAGCTAGAAAATTTAGTTGTAAAAATGACTTCCTTTTATGGAGATATTGAAGAAGAAATTTATATGCTCCACACAAAAAATTGAAGAAAAAGAAAATGAGAACACTACAATATAAAATAGGCACTAAGATGTTAGTATAAGAGAATTGATTTTTTCATAATAAATTTTAGATATAACATATTTAATATAGACCTTTATGCATAATTTAAGAGATTCAGTGATAATGATTTCATTATCTTATTGTTATATATAGATTGTATGTTGGTTATGTATCTTAAAAAAGATCATATTAAGAAAATAAAGGAATAGTTAGCTATAAAAGTTGATATAAAGGATGTTGAACAAAAAAAAGAGAGATTTCAATGGTGTAAATTCATCAAGATAAAATAGTAGGAAGATTAGACTTTTTCAAAAAAATTATCAAAAAAAGTTTTCGTAGCTTTTTGATATGTAAAGTTGTAAATTGATTTCTTCCCCTCTTCTTATTAATGTTAACTTATCCACCATTATGAGTTCTATTAGTGAAGATAAGAAAATGGTTATCTCAAGTATCATGTACATCAATAATAGGGAGTTTGATGTATTTTATGATTTATATAAGATTAGGCATTGTATGTATAGTAGGAGTAATTAGTCGATATATGTTGAATCTTAATAGAGAGGATCAAAGCATTGCATAAAGAATTTTAAGGTACACTAAAAGGACATCTAATGTTGCATTACAATATAGAGGACTATATTTTATTATAGGTAGATAAGTTGACTTTGATTCTGCAATAAATCCAATACAATTTATGTGTTCACACTTATTGGCTACACTATAAATTGAATTTTGAAGCTGCAATTAATTATCATTTCATTAATAATAAAAGTATAATATATGGAAACTAGATAAGTAAGTAGAGAAGATGTATGATTAAATTTGGTATTTAAAGAACTCAAATATAAACAAGAGAAGATTTTCTTGTTTTGTGACATTTAAAATGCCTTGCATATTTGAGTTTAGTTTCATTTTGTTTGTAAGAAAGTGGAAGAAGGAAGTTTGCATAGATTTTTTTAAAAAAACTTCAGATCAAAGAAAATGTAACGATGATAAGTTTATTTGGTGTCAATCCTTTTGTGAATTAATGAAAATATAAGCAACACAACAATGATAAGGTAGAAAGAATGGTGTAAAATTGTTTGATTCTCAATCAAATCTCCAAGTGAGAGATTTAATAAATAAATAACTTATAATTATACATTTATATGCTAATAAAAGGAAATAAATTAGAATCATATGTTCTATTTGGTGATTCAAGTATGTAGTGGAGACATAAGTAGGGCGCATTAATTAAAACCAAGTAAGATGAATAGTTATGGTTACTTTGAATCAATTATAATCATGCACTTCTTAGTTTAAACATCTAAGTTCTTAAGCAAATAAGATTTAAGATCTTATGAGAAATGTAACACCCCACTCCTGCGTGACCCAAACCCGACATCGATGGTGATATCCGAGTCCGTGTCCCGCGAGGGTGGCTTACTACCTCACTCAGTTAAAACTCAGTATAATTTTTTTTAATAGAACCATACACTATGCGGAAAATCATTAACATACATAATCACCGGTAAATACAACAATCACGGGGGCCCTTTTCATAAATTGCCACTTGACAATTTTTTCGGTCCAGAAAATTTTTCCGAAATTTTTCAGAAAAATTCCTAAAATTTCTCGAAAATGTAAAATACACAACAGTCCATTCCAATTAAATTTTCAAGCACAAAATCATAATTTTCCACACAAATCACATTTAGACACATATACCGGGAAATGTCATGAATGCATGTGCAGTTATGTGCATATACAAAAATTATAAGTTATGTGCATATGGAAGCCATATTATGCATGAACATGCCGAGGCTAGTTTATACACTCAGAACTCGTCCCAAATTACTATTTTACCCTTCACATCGGGGGTGAGATGTTACAAGAAATCCCATATTCTCATATTATTTTGTAATAGACAGAGAGTGACTAATAAAAAAAAGAGTTAGAAGGGTAAATATTCTAAATCATATTTTTTAGTTTTACCTTGTCCATTATTCTAATCTTATTAAGTTACGATATTACTTTATCGAGCCTAATTTTTTCAATAATAACTAAAAAGGATTAGTGAGTGTTAACATATTGTTTGTTATAAAACAAAATTAACTGGAAAAAAGAATGTAATGGATTAGAGTGATAAGATCCTTGTCATTCATTTAATCATAAAGTTGAGGTGTCTTTAATAATATGTCTATAAAGTGATTTATTTACTACGTCCCTTTCTTCAATTTAGTCAATTTTATTTAGAAGAAAAAATAAGTAGTTAATGAATCATCCGAGAAGAAAATTTTTACTAATCTCTGAATGGCACACGAGAGTGGTGATTATGTCTTTTTTTGTCCTATTTAAAAACTAACGAATGAATTGTCCATTATAATGATGACTACAAAATTTTGTGTAAGCGAATCACGAAAACAAACACATTAATAACACAAGAGAATAATGAAAGAGATGCAAAGCTGATTTATAATAAGAACCTTTCATATAATATCTTTATTGCAATAGATGAACTGGTGAAGAGAAACCCTTACAATCATATTGGTTTGCACAAGTGAAGAGGAATCTTTTACAACCATCTTGCTTTACCAAAACAGAAGAGGGATCATTTACAAATTAATCTTTTTAAAATTAATGAGGAATTCTCACATTCTATACCCTAAGTAATTTTTCTTTTGCTATCACCAATGAATTAGGGCTCTCTGTATATTATGCAATACACATATTCACTCAAATGCTCTCTCTAACCTCTTAAAGCTCTTAAACACTCTTTAATATGCCAAAGTTCTAACCACAACTTAATTGTAATCATTTATATTAAAAATTTCTTAGTAAAAGATACTAATTTCCCCTTAACATTTCTTAAAAAGTCTAAGTTAGTCCCTATCGTTAGTTATGGTATCATGTTACATCTTAACGTTTTTAAAATGGTATTGGTCCTAAAAGAGTTAAGTTTTTTTGCAGTTTTTAGTACTTTTAGTATTATGAGTCATAAATTGAGTCTATATCATGTTACAACTAGGCAATTTAGACCTACCTGATACTGATATGATCTTAAAAGTAATTTCTTTAAATACTCACCTTAACGTTTCACAATAATTCTAAATAAACTCTTACCATTATCTTTTTTTTCGCTTTCAGGGTGCAATGAGTACTATTTTAGTAATATTAGGATCTAATGAGTACTTAACATTAGAGTGCAAACTGAAATAGAGATAACGATAGGGACTTATTTAGAATTTTGTAAAATATTGAGGTACAAATCACACCTTTGGCCAATTAGATATTACAACCATTAATTTATACAGACTAGTGGTTAGTTGATTTCCTATCTTCAACTAGTTGGACATCCTCTTGCTTATCTTTCGATTAGTCTAACCCCTAGCTAGATAATATTCACCCTCTTGGTAATTTTTAAAGCTCACCATCGGCTAGCCTATCCAAAACGTTAGGCTAGCTAAACCATTATATAAATCTACTTAAAAACAAAAACTTTAGGTATTATTTTAGAAGTTTCTCACAAAGTATTTTAATGGTCAAAAGAATTTTATTTAAAATCTTCCAATTTTATTCTTGATTATAAAAAAGTATATACACTATGTGCATATAATGACCAGCTCTTCGATCATTGGATGGCCAAGGTAAAGTTACAAAAAGGATTACAATAATTTGCTATAACTTTAAGTGATTGATTCTTTCTTGTACTTGAGTTTTTACTTGAATTTTTTGAAACTCTCTTGAATGTATATGGGTTGTATTTTAATTTTTTATTCTTTGATTGTTCAATTAATTTAATTGGCTCTTTTATTGACTTTACTCTTCTGTTGAACTTAATCTTTTACACATTGATTGATTTCATTGTGGTTCAGCCAGATTCTGCTGAATCGGGTTGTCGTTATTTTGATCCATACCCTGCACGATTCTGACTGCGTGATACCTGCAAAACAGAGGAAGGCTCGCCGGGGGTTGTTTCCCGGGGGGCCCCTCCGACGCTCAAGTTAATACTTTTTTAGGGTTTCTGCCGCTGTAATCAGAGAACAATAGGGTTGTAGTGTCATACCTGAATTACGGTAGAATAATACCTTATATACCTGGGATTGCCATTAGGTTTAGGTCTCTACGTAAGTTGCAGTGATTGCATGGGAGTCTATCGTTCAATGGACCGGATGGGCTGTGGTTGTTGGGCTGTCGACATCCGGGCCCGGGGTTGGGCCGGTCAAGACCGGTTTTGCCGTCCCGACCACATTGTAATAAAACTATTGATATTATAAAAAATAAATTCATTGACAAACATTAAATTATCAATTAGGATCTCACTTGATCTAACAACCTTCTTGTATCAAATTTATGTAGCATCTCCATTAAATTCTTTAAGGAAGTAAATAATGGAAAAAATGCATAATGCTCATTGGCTAAAGAGTCTATCCACCAAGCTAGCCAACCTGCCTAACCTGCTCAACCTGTGCAAGGAACATTTAGGAACCTTTCTAATGTACAACAGAAATGGAGATGAGCTTCAAGAATCCGATCTATGCAGGAGTTAAAGGCTGCTCTTAAGGAAAGCTTCAAAGACTACATTTAAAGTACCAACTATCGTTTTCTGCCATTTATTATTATTCTCTCTCCACAACATCACATCATGGCTGTCTAGAAAAGACATATTCTAGTTCTTCCAAAGGATAAGGTTAGCACTTTACAAATTAACTTATGCGGTGCCTTGCCGCATAACATATTCCCTCAGCTTGCGTTTCATATATTATGTCTTAAGTGGAACTTGCGATTAAATCAATCAATTGTTTCATTTTTGTTTTGTCTCCAGAACATGGACGACCCCAAGTATGCTTATGGTTACCCTCCCCCAGGTGTTAGCGTTAACTTCAGTGACACTATAGTGTTATCTTCCTAAAGTTTGTATGTTATTGCCATGTTTCAGCTTGTCCTGTACTGAAGATGCTTTTTTCCTCATGAGAATTTTAGCATTGTTCACTATATCTTGTATGATCTTAACCGGTCTTTGATTTTGTTCTTGGTTGCATGTTGAATAGCCAAAATTTCCATCTAGAAACGGTGAATTTATACTTTGTAACCAAGAATGGGCAAACTCATCCATGTTTTTTCTTCCTTAAAAGGCCAAAACTTGTATGTTCTTCTAATCATTGCAGAAACATTGCATCTCTGCATGGAGCATATTTGATTGCCTTGTACTTCAACATTTCCTATATACTCAGATATTTAGATTTTCTGTTTTCATACTTCTAATGCTTTATGGCATTCAGGTCATCGAGAGCCGCCATCAGTAATGGCACCACCACAATACTATGCTCCACCTCCACCACCACCGCCACCGCCACCAAAGAAGGAAGTAGGCTGTCTTGAAGGATGGTATACATGTTCTTCTCATATTTCTCATCAGTACTGCGTGCCGAGTGATTATAAGAAGTTGTGGATGAATACAAAACTTATGCTTCATCTAAGTTTGTCTAACGATTACATGTTCTTTTTGGTTTTTGCAGTCTCGCAGCTTTATGTTGCTGCTGCCTCTTGGACGAGTGCTGTTGTGACCCCTCTATAGTGTTCATCACATAATTGCTTGTTTTGTATAAAGTTAATTTACTGTTTTAAAATGTTCTTTATGCTCTATAAGAAGTAAAGTTGTTTGCTTGATCTTGTATAGTTCATACATAGATCAGTATCCAATACAATTGCTATCTTTTGTTTCTCTCTAGGAATCAAATCCTCTTTACTCGTGATAATTTCTCTGGAAATGAATGTATAGTTTATCATAACACTCATTTGCAATTCAAGAAAAGGGTGCTGAGAAACAAGTTACATGAAAGCTTTCATGGGTTAGATTTAATTATTCTAAACAATTTTAGTAGACAAGGTTTTGTTCCCAATCAACTTGCAAGTGGCAACGCAAAGTGGCTGGTCAGAAGATTTTCAACGCAGAGTTATTCTTTTCTCAAATATAAACACAACTTGATCTAACCCAATATTATACGTTTGAAAAATCACAAAGAATCAAGTTTGCTTTAGCTGCTTTTGAGCTGTTATACATTATAATTTAAGGGGTTACGTGGGGTCTATATTAGCTTTTTGCATTTATTCTTTGCCAAGGTGATCATTTAAATATGGTTTCACAGAATGAAAGGGAAAGAGTAGAGAAGTGAGCATGCTTCCCAAAATTTATAACCTCAGGCTAATAGAATGAAATCAAGTAGTCTCCATGATTTTATTACATTATGTTAGTCAGGATATGAAGAGTGATTCGGATGAGAAGAATTGGAAGTATATATTGCGGCTGAAAGAACCAAAACTTTTCCCCCAAGAGAAACAACAAAGGAACTACTGGTAAAGAGCTTCTTAATTAAGTTACATGATGTGGACCAGATATTGCTCATTGGCTTATTCGCTAATCGTTTTCTGACCCTACTGGGAAAACTTTCAGTAATATGGAGAAGGCTACAGATCGCATTAGTCATGGAGAAAAGGTAAACATCAGCACTACTACTGCTTAAGCGTCACCCACATGCAATGGACTTATGTCCTAGTCTGGTACTGTAATTATTAGGATCCTGTCCGGTCCGGTCTCCGACTGGCTTGGGACCTCAGTTATCGTCGATTCATCCTTGAAGTTGACTCTCTCGAGGTGATTAATATCCTTTCTTCCCTTCTTTTTTCATGGACTGACCAGTACGTTTTGGTGGCAGGTATCCGAGGTCTGCTCCGTCAATCCTGAGAAGTGCAACTCCAGCATGTGTACAGAGAAGACAACCAGTGTGCGGATAGCCTGGCCTCCCTTGCAGCCTTTGCTAGTCCTGACCTCCATTTTCTACCGGAGCCTCCGTCTATAGTGACCTACATGCACCGTAATCTTCACGACTTTTTGTATCGCAGACACTGCGTTAGTTAGGATTGTTGTGTTTTCTTTCTGTTGTATCAAAAAAAAATAAAAAAATAAAAAAATGAGCAAGATATAATCTCATGTTATCCCTTTTTCTTAAAAGGATTGCGATGAGAAAGCATGACCTTGTCTCTCGCCATCACAAGGACAACACCCTTTCATGCTGTTATTTTCCAGGGAGAAAAGCAAATATGTAGCTGACAACTGGCCAGAAAACGATAGCTTTTCTGTACTGTATCCACATCCTAGATTGTTTCTTCTCTGTTTGGAACAAAGTAGGAATCCAGTACTAGTGATTTCTCAGGTGATGTCAGCTTGTCCTAAGCAGCAATCACATCATGTAAACACAGATGAGTTTTGAAACTCTATGCAGAAGCTGAACAACCAAACCCCAGAGTAGAAATAATAATCTAAAGCCAATTTGAAACACGGTCTAAATCTGGAAAACACATTCACGTAGACAGACAGATTGATTGAAGGGCAATCATGGTCACAAGTTACAGGCTTATCACGGTTTCTTTCCTGCACAAGCACACAGTCTCTCAGCTTTTTGCCTTGTATCAACTAGTTCACTGCTCTGCCATTTGTTAATTTATCGAAGTCGTTTTCACTAAGAAAGATGCCATTTATTGTTGCCAGTACCCAGAGAGAGTAAATGCAATAGAAAAGGTAAAGTTGATCAAATATAAGTGAAGATGTATGCGACTGTGGTTTTAACCCACTGAAACTTGAAAGAGAGTTGCCACCAAAACATATCACTCATCAGAATCTCAAATAACAGTTCATTTTAGTACAATTCTTAAGCTTAAAACTGTTCTTACTGGGTTATAAAAACACACTATCCACAATTTATTACAAATACCCATCACGATCATCCCAGTTTGGAAGTCAAGAAAAAGACTTGAACGATGTTGTTAGTGTTGGCCACCGGTCTTGTTAGATAAAGATATCTCTACCACAACACTAAAACTAAGCTGGCCACACTTTTGATGTGTGGATATCCACCACTTGACGAACCTATACCTTGCCATATAGTGTTGGGAAGGAGAGGAGTCGTTAGATGGAGATGTGTTTGTTTTCTCTCTCAGTGTTAGATGAATGTTGTTGGATTGTACCCGCATAGCATGACATCTTCGAACCGAAGTCTGGAGTCCCAACACAACACATACTCTCTATCAATTTCATGGTCCAAGAAATGGGCCTATTAACATAAAATATCACAGGTACCATCCCATCTTTCACCAACTCTTGGATTTGAGAGTTCATTCAACCTGAAACTATTTGACATTAGAGATAGTAAAACATTAGTACTAGTACTTTCATACATTTGTACTAACTCTTGTACTAGTTCTTACTAACAAACTGGGCTTACATTTGTTACTTATGGGTGAGCTCGCGTCATAATACAAGAAACAGTGAGATCAAAAGCCCATGGAGTTGTTTCGTGAGCAAAGGAGAGACTTCTAAGAACTGGCATTCAAGAATTGGAATAGAACAACCCTAGTCCAACTGAGGACGCTGCGTGGCTACACACGAAATTGAAGAGGTTGGTCAAGTAGGACTTGAAATATGTGCAAGCCGACATGCATGTCCCTTTCATTTTCTGATTAAAATTTGTGTGATAGGTGAATGGAACATTTCAACTTTGTTCGGACGTGTTGGTTCTTCTTATGTTAAAAAAATACTGCTTTTAATTCCTAAGGTTAGAATAAGATGTGATCATTAAGGCCTTCAGATCGTAACATTAGTAATTTTCCGGTTGTTTCAATACACAAGACTCTCCGTTCTGTAAGAGTTGGAGAAGAGAAAGTAATCAGATATACACAATTTTCTCTTTTACTTTAAAAAAAAATTGTTATTGAATAAAGCTATTTAGGTCATGGTGTCATCAATCAACGTCCCTTGTATCTTATATTTGCCTTGAGAACCTATGAAATGACTCCACCAAAAAGACCTCCATCAGAGGACAAATGTTTAGGGATAAGAATCATTGTCACTAAAACCCTAAATTTTTCCAAGTTTCAAACTCTTGGTTATTCTTATACTTTCAAGAATTCAAGACTTTTGTATTTTATATATATATATATATATCCTTACATAATTAGTCAGGGAAATGAAACCCTGATATATCCTCTAATAAAATAGATAAACAACCCAACATAAATAGCCCTCTCTCAACTATAATATTTATATATATTTAATATGGTTATTTATATTTATTAAAGATAAGACTGTGTACTACTAAATTTTTTCAGATCTCTACGTCACGATAAAATTTAAAGTAATTATGTAACGCTATTTATTAAAAATATTTAATAAAAATTATATCTAATATTCTAAAATATTAGAATACATTTTAGAAATTCCAAGTCTTGTCTCGTAACAAATTATTAGTTTTTTTGTACAAAAATTTATTTAAAAAATACTTTATAAAGTTGCAAGGAAACAGAAGCGTAGCTATCGCCGATATTTAAAAGTAAATCCGTGAAGAAGGAAAGGATAATTAGGTCATTTACTTAGCTTTCATAAATCATGAATTCATAATGACACGGCTATGTTTGTACACGCGCTGCTTTTGGCTTTCGCGATCGCAGATCACATGCGCATAGCTTCTCGTTCACGACGCCAAACCACCAGTTGGCTTCATTCCACGTCATCTGCCTCACATCTGGGCCCCCATACACCTTCTCCACATAAACCCTAAATTCACGTCAAATTCACCCCAAATTCACCTCCAAACCCAACGCACCACATAAAAATCCTCCCCCGCATCCCACGGCCCTAAGTTCTACCACGTGTCTTCATCCAACCATCTCAACCGTCCGCGCCAGATCACCCGGTCAGTCTCCCGGGCAGAGGATCAACAAGCGAACTAAAATCAACGGTCCAGATCTTGCCCGTAAACATCACGGGCAGATCTGCTCGCCTTTAAGAAGAGAGCCTCGTCTCCTTTCTTCCTCGCTCTTGATCAGGGTAATCCCACACAAACCCTAACCCCTTTATTTAAGCCTTTGCCCCTTGATGGTTTTTTGTTGTTCGATCTGGCGCGTGGGTCAACTCCGGTACCCGATTAATGTTCTCGCTTGAATTGGGCAGGAGCTTGACTGGTGGTGGTGGAGGACTACAGAGACGACGATGGCATCTGCCGTTCTAGCCAATCGGAACGAACCAGATTGGACTCAGCCACGCGCTAATTTCATGGGCAAAGCCCCTTTCTCTAACCCTAACCCTAACCCTAAATTTTCCAAGAAACGTCAGTTCCAGCAACAGTTACACGACGTCGAAGAACCTCCGGCCATAACTCAATCGGCGGCTTCGGACGACGCATCGTCGATAAACCACCACCGGAGAGCCAGCGACTTCAACACTGGCGGTTACGTCACGTTCAACCTCGCTAATTACTCGAAGAAAGAGTTGGTGGAGCTTAAGAATCGTTTGGTGGTCGAGCTTGAGCAGATTCGGGTGTTGAAGAATCGGATTAACGCGTCAGAGCTCCAGATCCGCTCAGGATCCAATTTCACGAACCCTAGAAAACTAACCCCGAACATCAGCAAGAAGGTGTCGGGCAACAAAAGGCCGTTCCAAGCAACGAATTTTGGGACGGGCGAGAAGGGAACAAACCCTGACAATGGTCAATTAATGAAGAAGTGTGGTCCAATTTTGACGAAATTGATGAAGCACAAGCTAGGGTACATCTTTAATACGCCTGTGGATGTTGTGGGCTTGCAGCTTCATGATTACTACGATATAATTAAGAATCCGATGGATTTGGGGACGGTGAAATCGAAGTTGGGGAAGAATTTGTACGATTCGCCTAATGATTTTTCCGCAGACGTGAGATTAACTTTCAATAACGCGATGAGATATAACCCTAAGGGTCATGAAGTGTACGTTCTTGCCGAGCAGTTTCTTTCAAGATTTGAGGAATTATTCCGGCCAATTCGGGATAAAGTTGGGGACTTTGATGAAGGTTTTGAGGAAGAACATGTACAAGAGGTGCAAGCGAGTTCCTGGGATCATATTCCGAAGAAAGAAAATCATGAAAATTCAATACAAGCTGTTGCGGCGAAATCTGAGCAAATTACGGCAAGTGGGTCGAATCAAATCCCTAAACAGCAATCAAGCACGCAGTTGCCTGTGCGGACCCCTTCGCCGCCCATACGTGCCCCACCTGTGAAACCAGTGAAGCAGCCAAAGCCCAAAGCGAAAGATCCTAATAAGCGGGAGATGAGTCTTGAGGAAAAGCAAAAATTAGGGCTTGGATTACAGAGTTTGCCTCAGGAGAAAATGGAACAAGTTGTACAGATAATAAGGAAGAGGAATGGACATTTGAGACAGGACGGCGATGAGATTGAGCTTGATATTGAAGCTGTTGATACAGAGACACTGTGGGAGCTTGATCGCTTTGTTACTAATTACAAGAAAATGGTTAGCAAGATAAAGCGTCAAGCTTTGATGGCTGTCAATAGCAATGCGGCTGCTACTACTGCAAGTGAAGGCAATAAGGTAGCATATACGTTCATTACAACATTGTTTCTCTTTGTTCATTGGGCTGATATGAATTTTCAGATGTATTCAATATTTTGGTGATCTTTTTGCTTGTGATAGGATGTGGCTGTAAACGATAGAACGGATGCTGCAACTGAGGCAAAGAAGCCCAAGAAAGGAGAGGCTGGGGATGAAGATGTGGATATTGGGGATGATATGCCAATGAGCAGCTTCCCACCAGTAGAGATTGAGAAAGACAACGGTCATGCCAGTAGCAGTTCTAGTAGCTCTAGCAGTTCAAGTGATGACTCGTCTTCCTCGAGTGGTGTGAACCAATCCTTCTCTAATGATGTCGAGAATAATGAATTATGAATTACTCGAGGAAATGCTAATTACTGCTTGGGAATTTTGGTATGCAGATTCAGATTCGGGGAGCTCTTCAGGGAGTGATTCAGAAGATGCACATTCGTAGATCCCGGGAACTGAAGAATGAGCACAATGGCTCTTTAAGACTAGGCTAAGGTCTTCCAACTTGCCTTGATTTTTGGAAAGAGGAATTTGTATCAAGGTGTGACTTGCCACTTCTGGTTGTTTGCTTTGAAACTTCTTTAAGCCACCAGTATTGTGGAATATTTAAATCTCTTTCCGTTTCCCTTTTTGTACAGGGGAGGGTTCTCAATGTTAATTGTTTTGTTGGCTGCTTTTTGGTAGAGTTGGAAGTGCAGAGGGCAGAAGTGTCGCGCTGGTGTAAAAAACAGAACTCGTCTTTGAAGAGAGAAAACTGAATCCGTGTTTTTAGGTTAGGAAGGGAGAATGACAAGGTCAATTAGGTGGTTAATGATAGAAAGATCAAATGGTGGAATTACCCTGTACACATTACAACAGTAATACATTGTTTTTAGCTTCATTGGATCCACTCCACTTACCTCGAAAAGTTCAAAAAGTAATGAATAAATCCAAGAAAGTACACACGAAATTCTCAAACACCAAGTAAGCCTCTGGTGGGTATGGCCTGCCAGGCTTGATTTCTTCTATAGCCTTCGGATCTTGGCTTTGTGCAATTTTTTATGTCATGCTCATTAAGCAGGGCATGCTTGCGGGAGTTGCTGGCCTGTAGCTAGAACCTTTTTTGCTCTACAAACATGTGAGGGGACATTGGCACTGGACTTCAATTGTAATGCAGCAATCTTTTAAGTGCTTGTACTGGAGAATAAAGAAACAAATTGCGGCTTATAATCCTTTAACATGCTGATAGGTTTTTTTGAATTACAGATCCCATATTGCATCCCACATGTGATATCTCACTTTTAATGAGGCTGATGCCATTTTCCTCCCAACTGTACAATTTTCTTTTGGGTATAAAATATACAAAAAATCTAAAGGAAAACCTTCTGAATAACTTGGAAATATTCCATATGAAAATTATTTTCATGTGACCTTTTCCCTTCTTTAGTCTATTGAACATATGATCTCATGTTCAACAGCAAGGACGAGAGAGAGAGCAAGTCAGCTGAATTTATAAAATCGTCAAGTAAATCATTCCTTCAATAAACACAAGAAGACTGATCAAAAGTGATAAAAATCAGCCTGAGTTGTCAGACAAACAACTAGTAAATGTACCGGGTATTTATATGACATCTACCACAAGTAATCTATCAATTCACTTCATGGGAGAACTTGTGCTGAGGGGCAACCATAAAATAGATTGTAAAAGCCTCTAGGCAACTTTATCTTTTCTATAATCATTCAAGTTAAAACGCCTAACTAATAACTGGACCCTGTTCAAAAATTGAAGATGCATCTGCAAGAAGTTACCTCACATAACAATGCACTCATGTGGACTTCAGATTCAAAAATTGCTTACCGAACTGGGATTCACAAGCAGCTAGAGCCTCCAGGTCCAAATGTTTTAGAAAGGACTTATTCAAAGAATTGGTTGAGATCATCTGGAAGACTTTTCCACAAAATTTATGCACAGCAGTTCGCCTTGCTTTCTTTTGCGGCATATTTGTCACTACAACCGTTACTAGATGACCAACCAATTCTTTGTACATAATTTCTCAAATTCTCTTTTGATGCACAGTGGCTCTTCTCATCACTGCCAGAAGAAACCAACAATTTCAATACTTCCAACACCAGATCAAGCGATTCAACCTGCCGGAATTCCAACTTTGTGCTGCAACATTTTTCCAAAAGAAAGTCAAGAAGATTGCCCAATCCATGGTCTTCTACGAAATATTTCTTTCAAAAATTCAGATTTTATCTGAGACCTTTTACTTTCAAAATATTCCATCAAAACAGTTCTAAATATGTCAAGAATTCTCTGTAATTCGGACTGAGAAAAGTGTCTGCCATCAACAATTTTCAGAAGCCAAAAGGTCGAGTTCTGACCAAGGGAACTAATCATTTTGTGTCGATTTGATGACACAGATTGCTTCTTCTTAGATGGAGTATGTGCAGTTTTTTTTCTCTTGAAAGGTTTTGACGCCAATTTTAGGCTTTTTCCAACAAAGTTTCGAGAGTGGATAGCTGCACCCTTTCATCACTTGGAAAATCCTTCACCTTAAATATCTTCTTTTGCAGAATTCCCCATATTCGCTGTCCAAGCTGCTCGCTGAGCTCCATAGTATGTGGATTTACAAATGCCTGTGCCAGGTTGGAGTACACTGTAAGAACTTGGGGGTCAACTGTTGAACACAAAACATAAATATTGAAAAAAACTCAGAAATAGCAAAGAAGCCAACTTCTGAGAATATAATTTTCTGGAAAGGAAAAAATGAATAACATAGTTCTGCCAATTAAAACAAGGGATTCTCTTAGTTTACCAATCCAACCTCCTCAAAAAATTATAAAATCCCTAACGTTGTTTCTAATTTTACACCTGAAAATCAGACATCACCACACATATGGAAACTGAAAAAAAAAGTACTTGCCTGGGCTTTCTTGCAAGTAAATTTCCAGCAGCGAAAGAACACGAAGTTTGAAGAGAACAAGCTGAGATTGAGCAGTTTCATTGCCAGCCTGATTCTTTTTCTCTTTGAAAATCTGCGCAAGGTAAGAGTCCATGCAGAACATTGCATCATCATCCATTCCTTCATCAGAATCATATATATCTTCTGACAGTTCTTTACCAACTTCCTCAACTTCACCTACTGCGTCAGAATCATGCATGTCAGCTTCACCCTCATGGTCACCATCACCAATTTCCCCCAACTCAGATTCATCGATATCTTCATCTTCTTCAATTCCAAGAAAATCTTCATCATCATCATCATCTTTGTCTTCAGTATTTGCTCTATGATGTCTAACTGGTTTTAGCTCTTTCTTAACGACACGTAGCATTCGAATAAGACCATCATTTGTCACTTCCCGAACAAAAGACTTGAAAACCTAGAAAGATTAATTATGGCTACATAAAAATCTAATGGAACATTAATTGGAAGATGAATGGGAACTTTTGTTGGCATCCTAGCAAGCCAACAGATTCAGTTTTCAGTAGAGAACACAACATGTGGGCCGATGACTCAAACCTAATTAGAGCTGCATGAAAAGCTTATAACTACAAATTACAAGATGATTATGCATCCAGGAATAACCAAATTGTAAAGTCAAGTTGAACTTGACTAAACACAGAAATGATATGGATGCACACACATACAGGGAAACTAAACTTTCAACGTTGCAAATACCTGCTCAATAGCAAACCGAATGGGGGCTGATGACTGTGGCAGCAATGAAAGTAGTGTATCCAGAAGCACATCTATAAACTGAGAATTTGTATCATTATCCAACTCTTCATCTAAGTCCTCGACAAAACCTGAGGACCCATATTTCTTACGCAATATAATAAGCTCAGACACAGCTTCAGAAAATTCTTCAGGTTGAAGTAGCATTTGGAGAAGTAACTGGATCAGCAAGTATCTGATAGAATGTGCTCTATGTAAATCAGGAACAGCCTCAAGACTCCTCTCCTGCCACAATCAAACCTTCAGAAAGTTTGACAATTCTAACAGGAATAAGCAAAATAGAAATCACAATTGAGATCAATGAAAACAAGCAACAAGTTTCAACAATGGCTAACTAATCACATAAATATTAAGATTAATTTGCAATTCCCAATAATCTATGATAATCCCACAAAATGCTCTCTCCAACAAATGTTTGAGTGCATATAGTTCCGAGATACAATAATGCCTAAATATTGCACGCATGAGAAGCGGGGACAAACTAAATAATGCATTCAGAGAATCTACATCTGAAGATGCCAAAATAAGTATTGATTATATTACCAGTTTGTAGAGCCAAATTTCCGTTTTTTGCAATCTTTTGAATGCCTTTTCGTCCTCATCATTCAAAGGCCTAAAGAGAGAAACTGAAGGACTGTTATGCAATGTGTTGATGAACCGCATGAAATATGAGCCAACATCATTAGCATCATGTATCCCTACATGAAGACATGATACCTTCAACTTTTGGGCACTAGCCAGCAATGATTGGATCTGCTCAATACATATCCTGCAGATTGCAGTTGAGGCAGCAGTTTTTGGCCATCTAAATTTCTCCTGTAGTTCAAAAGATGTCACTTCCGAACCAAGAGAAGCATAGAAGAGACCTTGAACAGCTAGAAACTTCAGAATTTCCTTTTGTATCTGAAACTTTGCTTCAGGATCCAGGTTCAAATATTTCAAATGCTTGGGAGTGATTCAACAATCCAAGTTTTCAAGAAATCTGAATTCCCCATAGCACCAACTGAACCCTTGTCCTCAATTAAACCAATCTCTGAATTGTCATCAGTAGTTTGACTCTGATCTGAAGGTTCATCTATCATCTGGCTACCATTCACAAATAAATTCATTAATTCCCGAATATAAAGCATGTAGCCAGATTCTGTGCTGACTTCCGCCAACAAAGATTTTACAGTCTATGTCCTTGTTATGCAATCGAATTTCCCATTACTCTGTTTTTGTAAAGCTACTACAAGAGCAACCCGTCTCATGTCGCCATTTCCTACCCAATCTGGCAATTCTTTAAGAAAATGCTGCACAACTTTATATAGCCAAGAGTCCTTTGTTGAAAGAACATCCATCAGACACTGTACAAGTTTGTAAGACATAAGATAAGGAAGAAATGATGTGGATAATTTTGGGAGAAGAAGTAGCAGTATATCAAATGCCAAGTGCTTGCGGCCGTGAGATGATTGAAGAAGAGATCCCTCTATGACAACTTCACAAAAGGATTGGATATTGTTTGAAACTTCTTCCTTAAATGAATTAGACTTCCGACTTTTCTTGTGCTTCTTTTGATTACTACAAGCTGACACTATGTCTTCACCTTGTAAAATTGTGTCAGGCAAAAGACTGTTTACCAGGACCCGCCATAAACTGTGAACTCGAGGCTGGCAGAATGCAGATTCCTGCCAATATTAACATTAAAAATAACAAAGACTATTAGGCATTCAGTCTTGATACAGTTAAAAACTTGACAAATTGATGCCTTAAAGACATACCTTGAAATAATTTGCAAGAGAGAACAAATGGTCAGGAGAAAAAAATTTACCAAGGTTGAATGGAAATGGTAATATGTTTCCAAACATAACACTATCAACAGAAACCTTCTCCCTGACTTTCAAAGCTAAACGCAAAGCATCAGGATTCCCAACAGCAGTGTCCCCATCAATCCATTCACGCAGCTGTGGAGCTTCAAGTACATGACTAACCACAGCTTCACTTGGCAACCATAATCATAAGGCACATAACATACAGAAACAGTAAAGCAATCATATAAAATAAATCGTAAATTGCTGTGTTTAAATTTGTGCAACAACAAAAAGAAGTGAAAAGAACAACAAAAGTCTTCATAAAATAGCATATTTTCAAAACAATGAGTTTTACACAGCAAGTATGAAATAAATGATATATTTCCATAGATGTTTGGAAAAACTTACTGAACTGTCATTACCATACTCGTCAACGTCAAGTATTAAAAGGGACAAAATAAATAATGGTAATAAATAATTACCATTGTGATGTCATTTTAATTGATAATTTAAGCTAAAAAGTTGAAAGTTGTATATGCAGGTCAATGTTCAATGAACGAGTCAACATCATGAAATAAGTTCAGCAATTACAGTGGTTAGGTCGGCTGTGCTAGGCCTAGGCCTACCTTCATATGACACGGCCCGTTCAGCCCGTCAGGAGTTAGACTCCCATCCAAACACAAAGATCTACGTAAACCTAGCATCCACAGCATATATAAGGTATTATTCTACCATAATTCAAGGATGAGATTTGAACCCTATTTTCCTCTGCTATTAGCAACCAAAACCTAGGTAAAGAAACTGACTTGAGCGTCAGAGGGGCCTCCCGGGAATCCACCCCCGACCCGCCATTGTCTGTTTTACAGGTATTTCACAGTCGGAATCGCACAGGTTATGGATCCAAATAACGACGTTCAGCCACAGCAGAATCAAACTGAACCATTTGGCGCCCACCATGGGGCCTGGCATCAGGGTACCACATCCAGAAACACACAAAGCAGTCAGCCGGCGGCAGCCAACCCTGATATTGCCGCCGTCACGGCGCTTGCACTGTAAACGATGGCTTTGCCGCTACCTGTCGTTCCCTTACCAGCACATCCCGACTCTCACACACAGTCTTCACACCCGAATGATCGCCCGTAGTCCCAAAATCAAGATCAAGAAGAGCAAAGCGTAGCCCTGGAGGATAACGCTGAAGCTGATTACCATCCCCATCCTCAGCATCCCCCGGATACCAATCCTCCTCCACCACAGCAAACCCTTGTCACCCAAAGGCAGATAGAGGAAGCGGCCGAGCTAGTGATCCGTCAAATTCTGCAGTCTAACCTGGGGCAACAATAAGCCTCCGCTCGGCAGCTGGGTGCGATGGCCGATCGTCATCTTGTGGAAGCCCTAGGAAGAGTCGTGGACGACCGGATCAATCTAGTTCGAAATCCCTACGCGGGTCGAGCGCCCACACAATATAGCTCCTCCCTCATTCTAGAGATCCTAGACAGCCTTCCAACGGTCGGTACTAAAATACCGATGCCTGAAAAGTATACTGAAAAGACCGATCCCTTAGATTATCTGCAGCATTTCCAGTCGGTGATGAATCTACACTGCGTCCCTGATGCTATTCAAT
>JANKOE010000205.1:62877965-62889719 GCA_026284465.1 Erythroxylum citrifolium | reverse complement strand
AGGGGGGGTAGGCCGGGCCTAAGGGAGGTACCGGAGCCCTAAGAGTGGCCCAAAACCAGTAGGGCAAAACCAGTAAGCCGGGGTCGTAACAGATTGTGGTCTACTAATTATTGAATTGCAAAATTGTTATTTTCAGAAAACATCAACCGAGATTGTGGTGGCTATTCAATGTATTGCATTGATTGTGTTTCTAATAGATAGGAACTTTGAATCTAGAGAAATAATTCGGTTGATTCTTTGATTTTCTTGAACAATTTGTTTTATATGGAATATTTTAACTAGAATGTAGGCAAAGTATTTTCCCCTTTTCCTGTGTAATTCTAGCTGTTTCAGAATAGGATAAACTTTACTTAAGATTTCTGCATTTTATGTTCTGGCACTTCATCCTACTTTGAATACTTAATTCATTGACTAAATGCTGCTAATGAAGACTAAAGTTGAAGGATTATATTATAGACGTGATACAAAGCGTTTTGGGTTATGTTGTTACACAAGACAAATCTCAAAGTATACATCCAGAAAATTATCTCAAAAGTCTTGCGTTTCTTGACTTTGATCTGATAGGACTAAATAGTATCAAGGACCATAATTTGAAAATTATTATGACTAGGTTCAATTTGAGAAAATAATTATTGTGACCATGATTATACGTTTGCTTGGGCTAATTCTATCTGATGGATCCTTCCAGCTCAACGGCAGGTCCTTCTGTTAAGTAACAGAGAGTATGGCCTGTGGACAGAGTAGGCCATGACTTTCGGTTACTATTCTGTCCAAGTGTGCATGTGTTTACATAAACACCAAAAGGTGGCTGCACCTTTTGTTATGTTTGTTCTTTTTATCTGCCAATTTCTATGCATTTCTAACACTTTTGTTGCTATCACTTGCCACTATTTGTTGATATTATGAATGCCATTACTATATGACTTGTGAATTGGAAAGTGAAGCGTATAGAATTTCTGTATTTTAAGAAGTCAATCTAATATTTGCAGAAGTAATTGAAAATCCTTGTTACAGGGACTTGATTATACACGTGTGACTAGATGTTTCCTCATAATTGTTCGATGGACTACAAGTAACATATTGACTCATATGCAACAAAATAATTTCGATTTATATGTTTTTGCTGAAGCTTTACATTGGGAATCAAAATTTTGAATATAATTCTTGCTTTGGACTAATATAAAGTGCTACTTGAAAGACTCAAAAGATAGAAGTCTCTTTTTTCTCCTCATCACAATGTCTGCCTACTATCAGTCACAAGAGTAATGCTTGAGTGCACGTACTTGAAACATAGAAATCATGAATTGGTGTGCCTCGACTACCATCCTTTATCTGCTGAGTACACCGAACTGGCCTTTGTGCATAGAGTTCATTTGTGAAGATTGTTTCTCATCCTGACAATGATGAATTATGAACGATGTGCATCTTTAGTGAAAATCAGATACTGTTCTTACGGCTGTTGTTTCTTGCCAAAAGGCATAGTATAATGTTCAGGATGATGTAAGTTGAAAACTTGTGATTGTATATTAAATCGTTATTCTTAGTTTAAAGTGTCAAACAAAGAATTCTTGTTATGTTTGTTTTTTGGTGGGGCAGGTATTGTTGTCTCCATACGATTAATGCGGAGACAACAATAAACAACTCAGGTTTTACATGGATGAATAACGGCATATTTTCTGGTGTGTAACTTTACCACGTTGATGTAAATAATTCAAGTTTAAAATTCTAATGAACAAATAGATGCAGGTTCCTTATGTCTGCTACAAGATTAGAAATGACATGTACTAGTATTGTCATGGTTTTTTGTAGTGAAGAAGATATTGTCATGGTCTGACAATGTTTGCCTATAATAACTATATTTTCCAAAATGTAATGGATCTTATAGGATTTCATATGTACATACTTCTACTAAATTCATTTGTTTGTTTTAATTATTTGTCTGCTCTGAACTCTCTTTAGGAGTCAAAGAATGCACAATGCTAGTGGAACATTAGTATTGAACTTATGCTTATTGTTTACGATGCCAAACAAATCTTCACTAACACAATGATAGTTTTATCTTCACAAACATTTCAATCTCAAAGATGTAGAAAAATCTAGTAACATCTGGAACCTTCCTTTTCTTTTTAGTGTAGGGAACATGAAAGCACCTGTTCAAATTGAGGTTTCCACTTATTGGGTACCATGCTGGTCTTTGATCATCCTGCAGCAACCTTGGAAATCTATCTTGCAGACATTTGTCATACCAAATATGACAGCCCTGTTGTTGAAAGCAGTCCTAGTATCTGATGAGAAATCTCCTTAGATGAGCTCGACCTTTAAACTATTTAGGAAGTTGCAGGCATGATAACACAAGGATGCTCTATTTCAGTTGTAATCTGTCATAGATTTAGGAGAACATTCTCACAAAAGATATTAAAAAGAATTGTTTTGTATTGAGCTCCTACATTTCTCAATAGAGTGATAGAATGCACCCCAAGTTTATTGGTTGTGCTGCTACTTTGTTGTTCTGGTGTTGTGGCTGGCTCAATTCAAGGTGAATAGGGATGTCCACATTGTATTTGTTGCTTAGAGTGTATGGTGGGTGAGGACTAATACTTGCTTCAGCAACTCCATGCACCTGGGTCAAAAACTCTGTTAAGGCATCTATGTGTAGAGAACTTAAGGTCTTCATCAGACATAAAGACAGACAAATGACATCCTTTGATGCAGTATACTCCTGGTGTAGTCATATGCTTGACTTTGGACTGCTACTCAACTGTGATTGTGTGATGTCTTCCTGTTGTTATAGAAAAGTTGCATATGTGATGAATACAATGTACTTAATTTGTACCTTTTTACACAAGGCTGCATTTTCTTGATGTATGATGTCTACCTTCTTATGAAGTTCCAGATTTTCTTGATAAATCAAGTTTCCCTGCATTCAGTTCCATAAAAATCGAACTTGAAAATTTTCCCTTATAAGTGTGTGGAATATGAAATTAAAGGTTGGGAAAGACCTTGTGCTTCAATTCTTTGATTTCATCGGTTAAAATCTGTTCCTGCCAAAAGAATGAAAAGAAAGCGTGTTGCCTGAGGAACAAGTTCTGTTATAGGAAATGAAGTTTGCTACAGGTACAGTTGCCATACCTTTCTTGCTCGGATGCCTTTCAAACTCATCTCTAATTGGCTTTCTAGGTTCTGCAGATCCTTTATGGTCAAACCAGAGAGCTCTTCTCCCATTAGTTTCCTGTGTCAAACTTTTTTAGTAAATGCTTGGTAGGTTTTCCACAATTTAGGCACTTCATAGATTTTGTAGACCATGTCATGGTGGATATGACAGCATTCATTTTCATCCATGGGCTATTTAGCTTTCTTAGAAGAGTGCTGAAATCTTCATCGAGAGCTTTGTAGTGCTAGAAATCAGTTGATCTAGCAATATCTACGTGCTTAGTTGTCAATAGACAGTAATTGTCAACTGGAAATGAGTATTGAAAATCTAAAATTTGTTTGTATAATGGCCAAAAGAAGTAGAAGAAAGTTGAAAGGATTAAGAAGCTGGAATATTGGGAGAGAAGGGGAAGGTTCCCTGGAAGTGGTTTAATGATCCTGTCACAGTGGAATAGCTGAATTTAATTTGAAAGCAAAACTGCTGTCTTGTGAACTACAGAAGCTTTCACAATTTGACCTTTTGCACTTCTAATTACATGGAGGTCCTAAAGCATATTGTTGAATTACCGTATCAAAGAGTGGCCAAATCCTCTAGCTGGACAGTATACAGACCTATAAGAGCAGACACTGTTATCAAAAGTAATTGAGGTCGCTTTTGTAAACCTTAACTAGTGTGGAGATCCCGAACCCTGTTCTCTCTTCTGATGCAATAACATAAACTTCTGTAGTTTTCAAGTATCTTCATGTGACTTGACTTTTGATTCATAATGATGCTCTCTTGAATGGGGATTCTTTTAGATCTGCTCTTCTAAGCAATGGTGAATTACATCTGCTTTATTTATTTCACTGTAGGATTATTTGATTTTATTCTTGCCCTTTAAGACCTTCCTAAGGTCTCACCTTTACAAAATAGGAGACAGAAATTAAGAGAATCAAAGTGATCAGTTTCTTGGGGTATTATAGCCGCCATGTGTCTTCTAGATGGAGTGTCCAAGGGGATGAACGTTGAGATTCAGAAGTCAGTTACATGCATATGCAGATTTGGGTTAGTGGTAAGCCAGATTTGGTGAGTAATGCTCTCACTTATTACGACTCTAAAAGTGTAACCTACACTGTCTCTTTTTGTATATCATGACAATCTATGTTGAGTCAGCTACCTATTCTTAATTAACAATAACCATGTAGCGGAACTATCTGAATGCTATCAAGAATTTAAAAGGACTGTTACTAACTGTTATAAAACAATGCCATGTGCATGAAATTAAGGTTTTTTCATTAGTCATAATCCATGATATATAATTTAGCCATAAAAAAAAAGGTTGGTTGGAAGAGTTGGAGCATCCTTGGATGAGGCTTTTTGCAGAAGTCGAAAAGTAAGTGGATTCATATTAATGATAAGCATAAACTCTGAGGGACCATGGACATTTTTCATTTAAGAATCATGTATGCTTTAATAACAATAGCTGTGTTAAAAGATTCAGTGTTGAGTGGCTTATACTACCTATGACATTCTTGCAAGAATTGCAATTCCTTCTTCAAGCTTGCTGCCTCCCTCTGCCAAAACTAGTGTGAACAGATAAAATTGATTGCATAAGAAGAAATATCAAGAATAAAGTAGAACTCAAGCACTAGGTAAGTCAAATATATTTGCACAGTGTATTGATGGGAAAAGTCAGTACCAAAGGTTATGCGATAACCTAGCAATATTGCATACAAATGTCTTGCTATGACTTTCAAAGATGATAACTCTATTACATCCTCTGGTTTTTTGAACCACATCAACTGTTTATGAACTTTTTCATATGTTTTTTTTTTCTTTAGCTACTGGAGAAAAAGTGCTTGAAATTGAAATTTATTCAAAGTTTTTGGTGGTTGATTATGTCATTCACCGAAATTTTTACCCTAGGCTAAGTTGGGAACAAGGATGACCAAATTTTTGGTCCTAATATATACGATTTATTCCTAATTAATCTTGTTTACTACTTTAAGTTGTTCTTTTCCAAGTTCTAGTACTGTTTTAAAAAATAATTCAATCCCACATTGCTTTTGACATTAATGAACATATGTTTGCCAAATGTAAATAATAAAGTTAAACTAATAAATTACTAGTCAAAAATTAATGGTATTCATATACAATTGGATGTTGTTCTACTTGTGCGGAATGATCCCACCAACTACTAGCAAAGGCTGTCATCTAATGTGAGAGCAACCAGTTACTGGTTCAAACAATTACTTTGGCTGTATGTATAGTCAAAGGGTTACAGGCGACTTGAATACCGGTTGGCTGAGTGTTAGTTGTTTGGTATGGAAGTCAGTATATGCCAAACCTTCTGACATATTTGGAGTTCATCATTCCCTGGGATTCAGCTTCATCATTGCTACATCCCAGTTGAGAAAATTCATCAGACTAGATTGTTGGATGGTGAAGTTCAATAGCAGGAAAGTCACAATTATTGAGGTAAATGCACCCAGAGTAACCTATTGGTAAATTGTGTGAAAAGTTTGTACGTATAACAGGGTTCTGGCTTTTAATCCAAGAACTTAATGCAGTAAAACGAAATGATTGAATGACAATGATGCAGCTGATGGAGTTACCATGAACTGAACCAAAGAGAACCTGCATAATTGATGACTATTTATCTTCTCTGTCTGTAAGCAGGTAATTAGTTGTAATTTATTCATTTTTTTGTGCAACTGTTTATTAATTTTCTATTAACCGAGCCTTGATTAGAATGTAGAATTATTCCCAACAAAATAGTGTACAAGTTGATTTAATAGGGCCTTGCCAGGCAGTATCCATAGACTACTAAATGGAGACCAATTATGAGCCTCCCTTCCCTGTTGATCTTACAATGTTCTCTACTTCTCTTTGACTCTCGCATACCTCAGATGATACCTAATGGCCAGCCCATAACGAAGGGAAAGTTTTGAACTAAACTCTCCCTGTTGAACTTAGAACCAATTTGTACTAATTAAGATTACCCTGTCGTGTTCCAATTCTTTAACCCTCTACGTGACATCTTTCGTATCCAATAGCTATGTCTTTTCTATCTTTGTTTGGCTCAAGCTAGAGTTAAATCTGCATGGGGGAGGGAGAGACTAATTTCAACCGAATTCTTTGGTCATTGACAACCAGTGCCTGCATAAGGTATGCTTATGCATGCTTCATATTGTGAGGTAGCTCTTTTACACGATGCCAACCATTTAAATGTAAAGTAAAAGAAGATGTGAAGGTTCCTAGTATATATTTTACTAGTTTTGATTCTAAGATGGCAATACTAACCATAAGAAGATACTACCGTTCACATGTGTATGCAAATCAGATACTTAAGAGGGTAGAATCTTATAAAGGGATATCAAATAGCTTATCAAACTTTGTAATACCTCAAAATGCTATACCCAACAAAAGCAAATTTGAGCAGAGAGTACCTTAATTTCTGCAGCAGGATTTAAGAGCTCGTTATGCTCCTCTTTCTGTTTGTTGTAGCGGTCAATTACTGCCTTCATACTAGAAACAAACGTACAACAGTAAAACACATTTGGTAAGTTGGTATGTAACAGTGGTAAACAAGACTTTAGGTGCTTTATAAGGAGCGATTGAAATAACTCGAAACTTTCAACACGTTAGATTATGACTCATGTCATTTATATGTATGTGTTGCTCGTACTTTTATTTTTTTGCTTATTTCATCTAGCCCTTTAACACCTCTTTTCTAAAGACTGCGTTCAACCAACTCAAATCTTGAATTCGAGATGCTTTGTTGTGGAAATGAACTCGTTGGATTCGTATCTTCCTCCCATCCAACTGACTCAAGCCTTGGATACTATACGTGAACAAAGAAAGTCTTTCCACTGGACTATCCTTAATCTAGAAGATAACGAGTACCTAAGTATTAATACATTGCATGTGATTGCTGTTACGCCTATCGGTTACGACCATTATATGCAATTACATGCTTACATCTGTTCTTGTTGGTTCCTACGTCAATGCAGGCATTGGTAAACAATGTAGTTTCGAGACAGTCATGCAGGCAGCCTACTGTGTATTCAACGGACTAAACAAATCCTTTTCTCCTTGTGATGACCGTCATAATTATGGCGTGTTTTTTCAATTTCTTATTTAGTGGCTTTGTTATAAAACTATAGTTCTACAAAGTTTGGATTAGAAATTTTAAATATATACAACTGAATGGGCTAAATAAAAGGTTTTCCCATTGGGGTTGATTACTCTTTTATATGTAATTTAGACTGAAGATCACTACTTCCTCTCAATTTTTTTGTTAAAACAGTAATTATACTTGTCATTAACAGTGTTATTTATGATCATGATTTGTGATAGTTACGACTTCCAATGACCGCAATCATGGTCTCACTGCAATTTATGTACACTAATTGATCACTTAACATGTTTGTGACTTGAAACTAAATGGTGTTATGTCAGCTCAAAAGTCCTACACGTCCATGTCAACTGGGCTCACGGTTTCCCGCACTCGTATGGGGTGGAAGCCCACGATTTTTTTGGCGGCATATAGCTTTTATTGCGCTCCAACATTAGTATTAAAATTTTTATAGCCCATCAACAATTTCTCCATGTCCAAGTCAACTGGGCTCCAACTCCGTTTGATTTCACGGCGATCTATATCAGCCCCACTCATTTTCTTCAGCACTATCTTTGGACGCATTTACGCAAAATTGCCCGGGCTACAACCCACCCTTGGCTTATCGAAGGAGATTTTAATGCCAAGCTTGAACAAACCGACCGACAAGGAAGTGCGAGTAACCATGCGATCATCAATCCTCATTTCCGTGACTGTGTCCATTGCTGCCACCTTTAGGACTTGGGCTTCACCAAGCCCAGATTCACTTGGAGACGAGGGCAGGCCCTAGCTAGGTTTCACCTTCCTGGATCGCTTCTTTCCCCCACACTACAGTTACTCACCTGCCTTTTCTCAAGTTGGATCATCGCTCGATTTTAGTCAACATCCACCCCTTTCCTCCCCATCCTACTTCTCCTCGACCGTTTCGCTTCCAATCCGCCTGGTTGACCAATGACACCTTTGCCAAAATGGTTCAAGATCACTGGCACCCTCATATGCCATCCTTCAATCGGGCCATCCACCATCTAGGAGAGCAATTACAAAGATGGAACTCCACTACCTTTGGAAATATTTTTTTCCACAAAAAGTCTAGGCTCAAGGGAATTCAAAACTCTTTAGAGGAGACAAGTTCTGAATCCCTCAGAGCACTGGAATCGTACCTTCAATCCGAGTTGGAGCAGGTCCTTCTTCAAGAGGAACTCTATTGGCACCAATAGTCCAGATGCCAGTAGCTCAGCCAGGGCGACCGTAATACCAGATACTACCACACTATCACGTGTGCTAAAAGACGGAAACTCCATATCACATCCCTGACCGACGACTCCGGCATTTCCCAATCGAACCGGGCAGCAATCTGCCTTATAGCCCAGACTTTCCTTACGAAGCTCTATATCGCAAACCCTTTACCTCCCTCTCCTTTCCCGCTTAGGGGCTATTTCCCCACCCTCCCACCAAGAGCTGCCCAGGATTTGGTTCAGCCTCTCCTTCTTGACGAGGTTAAAACTGCTTTCTTCGCCATGGCCCCTAATAAGGCACCCAGTCCTGACGGATTTACTACTTTATTTTTCCAAACTCAATGGGACACCTTAGGGCCTTCTCTGCTCAATCTCCTCCGGCAAACTTTTCGGCACAAAGCTTGGGACTCTGAGCTCAACCGCACTACTAGGATCCTCATACCCAAACTTCTCTCCCCTCGTCCATCACTCAGTTTCGGCCGATTGCTCTGTGCTCTGTGATCTATAAAGCCCTCGCTAAGGTCATTGTTCATCGGATCAAACCCTTTCTTGCTGACCTTGTCGCTCCTACTCAATGCAGTTTTATCCCGGGCCGTCAGATCGTCGACAATATCATTATCGCTCAGGAAATTATCCACACTATGCGCAGGAAAACTAGGAAGCAAGGTCTCCTTGCAGTTAAGGTAGATTTAGAAAAAGACTACGATCGTCTCTCTTGGGACTTCATCTAGGACAACCTCATTGATATTGGGCTCCCCGGATTGTTAATCTCTCTCATCTTGAAATGTGTCTCCTCAGTTATCATGCAAGTCCACTAGGACGGGGGTCTTAGTGCTCCTTTCACCCCTTCCGGGGGAATTCGTCAAGGGGACCCCTTATCGCCCTACCTCTTCGTGCTTTGCATAGAACGCTTGGGCCACTTAATTACTCAAGCTGTATCCCAAGGCTGTTGGAAACCCATCCGTCTTAGTCGCTAGGGTCCTCCGTTAACTCATTTGTTTTTCGCTGATGATCTCATATTATTTTCAAAAGTGTCTCCAGCTCAAACTCGGATCATCCGTGACACGTTAAATATCTTTTGCAATGCCTCGGGTCAGAAGATTAGCCAAGTGAAGTCTCGTTGTTATTATTCTAAAAATGTTCCCCAGTCCATCGCACGCCAACTGGGCAGGGACTTGGGCTTTCAACAGACCACATACTTAGGTCGTTATCTTGGAGTCCCCTTGTTACATGAACGGGTGAACAAACGTACGCATCGATTCATACTCGACAAAGTCCAGAACCGCCTTTCCGGTTGGGCAGAACATTTTTTATCGTTTGCTGGACGTACTACCCTCATTCAATCAGTCCTATCCACCCTCCCAACTTACATTATGCAAACAACTCGTCTCCCTCGACGCTTTTGTGACGACTTGGAAAAAATTATGCGTAACTTCTTATGGGCTTCTTCTCCTGGCCAACGTAAAATTTACCTTGTCAACTGGGACACTGTCTGCCACTCGAAAGAGGTGGGCAGTCTAGGAATGCGCAAAATTCGAGAGACCAATGACGTGCTTCTCACTAAGTTAGGTTGGGCACTCATCTCAAAGCCGACCGCACTTTGGGTGTGCATTCTAACTGCTAAATATAACCTCAATCTCACTACCCTGCCCCTTCTCTTGAAGTTGGCGGCAGTTCTATGATCTTGCGAAGTATCAAATCCATTTGGCCCTACGTGTTGAAGGGACTGAAATGGATTATCGGTGACGACACTACGGCCCGATTCTAGTTGGACCGCTGGGTTGACGATTTGGGATCTCTCATTGAGCACACACTTGTTGACCCACCCCACTCCGTCCTCGAGTACCGAGTCACAAACTATGTGGACTCTTCTGGTAACTGATTTTGGCATGAATTTCAATATTTACAGTCTTTTCATTGTAGGTATTCCCCCACCCCAGCCCCTTCAAGGACAGGACCAGATGATTTGGGGAAGATCGGGGACGGGTCAATTCACAACGGCGTCTGCTTACTCGATGATTCTGGATCACCCCCTTCACGATACTGAGCGATCCTGGTCAACCATATGGCGTTGGCCAGACCCTCAACGCATTCTCTCATTTCTCTGGCTCCTAGCCCAAGACCATCTCCTGACTAATCACCAGCGTCTGCACCGTCATCTGACCAAGTCAGCGGCATGTCACCACTGCCAAGCAGATGAAACCTCCCTTCACACCATGAGAGACTGCCCCTGAGCGCGTCGTCTCTGGCACACCTTCCCTCTTCAGGACATCTTCCCAGAGTTTTCTCTCTACAAGCTCAAGACTGGCTCCACACAAATCTTCACTAGCACCGCTAGCTTAACGGTCTGCCCTGGAACATCATCTTTGGTGTTGCTTGTTAGTTTCTGTGGACCTGGCGGAATAAAGTAGTCTTCGACCCCCACGCTTCTTGGCCAACTTCCCCCCACTGACAGCATATTAGCCTATGTAGCCCAGATTTAGCAAGCAGCAGCTAGTTTTTACCGTACCATTCCTGTCCACCGCTCTCGGCAGGAGCTCCTTATTGGATGGTCCGCACCGTCCCCTGGTTGGGTTAAACTCAACACAGACGGCGCCTGCAAACGATCACCTCCTTCAGCCTCAACGGGCGGACTCATCCGTGACAGTACTGAGGTTGGAAGGGTGGTTTTGTCCAGAATTTAGGCTGGTGCTCCCCTTTTGTAGCAGAACTTTGGGGTGTCTTGTCCGGACTCAACTTGGCCTGGGAACTCAGTTATCCCTAGGTGACTTTAGAACTGGATTCTAAGGTTGTGGTTAACCTCTTATCCGACTCCGCCCAGCGCACCGCTTCCTTAAACCCTCTCATTGCTAGCATTAATGAGCTCCTCAACCGCAACTGGGTAGTTCACACTCGACACATCTACCGGGAGGACAATAGGTGTGTCGATTGGCTCGCTAATTTCGCAGTAATTTGTCCTTTAGGGCTCACCACTTTTGTTAACGCCCCCTCCAGGTGCCTTCCCATCCTTCTAGAGGACCGATGTGGAATTAGTTTTCCTGGATTTATTTTGTGAGTTGTACTGTTCCTTTTTCTGATTAATCAAAAAAAAAAGAAGACAGATCCTTAAAGTTTCCTACTAGATTCCTTTTCGTAAATGCAACCGCTCGTGTACACACAACACTCATATTAATCACTTTACGTGGCGTTTCTTGGGCTACAAGAACCAACTGTAGGTATAGCTTTTCAATTAGTTAACTGCAAAATGAAATCTACGTATAATCTTCTGAATT
>JANKOE010000205.1:62864134-62877865 GCA_026284465.1 Erythroxylum citrifolium | reverse complement strand
GCTACAAGAACCAACTGTAGGTATAGCTTTTCAATTAGTTAACTGCAAAATGAAATCTACGTATAATCTTCTGAATTGCTAAGAGATAAAACATATTACCAGTTCTTAAACCTTTTCTATTTTTTCAAGCCAATTATAATCTTAACAAATTGAGAAGCCAATCTATAGTAACAATAAAAGAAAATGAATATTCAATATATTAGTTGATATTTTGTCTATAAAAGAAGGATAAACAAAAAAATGAAGGATTCGCATGGTGAAACTGGTGATAAAGGAACCTTGTTTCAGTTCCTATATGTATACTGCGTTTCATTCATAATCAGAAACTAATGATGAAGGGACCTTGCTTCCATAAAGCATTGAAAACAAAAAAGTGAACGTTACTAAAATCTAAAAGAATTACATTATCTCTTGATTAGCTTTTACAAAAAGAATCAAGTTAAAAGCATCATAGTTGAATCAAGAGTCTTAATTGTAATCTTGATGTGAATTAAAGACTTAAAATCCTAAACTTTACATTATTGACTTGCATGCACGTCAGTATTTGTCATATATGCATGTCAATCACATTTCAAGAGAAAATAATCTAAAAGATGTGAGTGTAATTGTGAAAAATGTGGTTGTAATTGTAGTAATATATTTAAGCACAACCGTAATATTGCAAACACAGCAAGTAATTGCACTCTGCAATTTAAAACATTGAAAGGGAGAAAGAGAGAGGAGAGGCATTGTGTCCTTACTTCTTACTGCAATTAATGTATCGCAGCCTACCTACAAGACATGACATATAATAAGAACCTGGCTAATGAAAGCCAAGTTCCAAAGAACATTGGAACATGTCTATGTGCCTGCTTCTTGAAGAATTTGTTACCTTACATTGACTAGGACAATGTCATTAACTATGATAGAAGTTATAGGCGTTCTTTATCCAAGATAAGTAAAATAAGAATCACTACTCCATACACTGCCTTGAATATCCTACAGAAAATTCTATAGTTGTCTACAAGTTCAGTTACCTGAGTTTTTACTAATTCCCAAAATCATCAAAGACCACTAGATTTTCATGGTTGTTTGACACAACCAACGTTTGTCAGAAATAAAAATTTTAGCTACTATCTGGGATCTTTTTGGCCGAACGGAAATTAGATTCTTTAAGCTAATATACCTTGTTACTGGTTCTCTTTCTCACATAAATATAATATGCATTTTGGACCCTCTACTATTTTGTAGTCGACAACTCTTGCCAGCTTCACAATTACCAGAGGTTTGTCTTGATCACTTACTAGCTGATAATAAAAACTTTAAAGGAAAATTGCATTAAGACATACCCAGATGCATATACCAATGTATTTTTGTGTGTGCAGATTGCAGAATGACCTTTGATATGCATTAGAAAGAAGCAACAGAAAGATATGAAGCACTACGCTTAATCAAAAAGATGCCCTTTATTCTATGTGATCCTAACCCTAACTAGAGACGGTAGCCTGAATTTGCTTGGTATTATTTTAACATGAATCATATGAAACTGTATTTATTAGAAAAGTTCTTGGAAGAGGAAAAACAGGAGAAGAGGAAAGACAAAAAAGATGGAAGGCCCACACGTTGACAGACACAAAAACCTCGCATTAACAATCACAAGCAGATGAAATTAATAAAAGAACATTTTGCTCTATATGGGGGTGGTGTTAACTGAACTGTTGATTCTGGCTGTCAGTGAAGAGAGAGAGAGAGAGAGAGAGAGAGAGAGAGAAAAGAGAGACTGACCTGGTGCTTGCATAATCATAGAGCC
Source organism: Erythroxylum citrifolium (assembly GCA_026284465.1). Classification (NCBI taxonomy): domain Eukaryota; kingdom Viridiplantae; phylum Streptophyta; class Magnoliopsida; order Malpighiales; family Erythroxylaceae; genus Erythroxylum; species Erythroxylum citrifolium. The sequence goes on along the minus strand of JANKOE010000205.1, from coordinate 62,876,076 downwards.
TGCTGGTACTGGAGAAGATGATAACCCCAACCTCTGCATCACAAAGAATAGAAAGCTCTCTTGCCTTCTTGAGCAACCCATTTCTTCGTTTTGAGAAAGTCACTTGCCTGCTTGTTGAGTTATCGATCCTACGGATCACAATCTTCCCTCTCCCCATCTTCGCTTCTTCTGCTAACTTGAATACTTCTATTATTAGATCCAAGGTTTCAATTCACGAAAGAATCAATTTGTATAGATATTTTTAACGCAAACGAATCATAACTTCCAAAAGGGAAACAAATTTTGGAAGAAAGGGATAAAATGATGCTAAAATTGGTGAAATACAGAAGACTAATCAAGACCAATTTCAAGGTCAACTCTCATAGACAGATAAGGTGATAAAAAGAAAAAGAAACAGAACATGAAAGCTTACTTCTTTTGAGCAATGGATTAGATAAGGTCTAGAGGTTGAAGCTTCTGTTTTAGAGAAAAGTGATTGTGAAGCAAATATCTTATGATCTTTAAATGGAAAGCTGAAGCTGAATGTGGTTTTCTTCTTTTCCTCTTTGAAATCCCTCTTTTATAGAAGAAGATGCAAAACCCTTCAATTTGGTGTTGAGTTGAAGCCCTACCTGTGCGAGTATAAAATGTTTTTATACTCGCCCTCCCATAGAGACAAATCTATTGGTGAATCAAGAAAAGCTTGCTGACCGTTGCCCCAAAGAAAGGCAATCCACCGGACTCTCAGTTGAAAAGCTGCTGGTACACACGTCGCTTCACACAAGCGAGTTTATATAACTCATACTCGAGCGATGAGGCTTCAAATTATCCTCGTACTGTCGGAGAGTCTCCTGATTCACCAAACCTAAAAACAAGGAAAAGTGCTGTTTGTCTTATAGATCATCGACACGTACTTTCACCAAACCTAGAGGATCATTTATATATGTTTTCTTAATGATTTTGTTGCCTTATTTTATTTATTTATTTATTTTGGCATACTTCTCACTCATTTCAAATGAAATTTATAGAGTTATTTAGTGCTTTCTAAGATAAGGTTCTTTTTTAGAAAGAAGTTAATTTTTTATAGGAAAAATAAAATAAAATATTCCTTAATTTATTTTCCATCTAAAAATATAATGATTCCACTATTATGGTGGAGTGGTTCAAGCCGAAATGAAGATATTTAATAAACAACAATGACAATTTTCGGTAAGAGCCTTACTAAAACATGGGTACAGATCTTCTGTGCCTATTTTTGTGTACTTATTCTGTCTCACTTGATTTAAGCCATTCATTTATGTGGGACCCACACAAATAGATGGCTTGGATTGAATGAGACAGGGTAGGTACACTAAAATGGGGACAGAGGATCTCAAGCCCTGAAACATAAGGTTTGAATTTTTTTTTTTGTCTTAAACCAGGGTATCCACTGCGCGGATCCAATGACTAATCCCCTCGTTGGTTTGTAGGCACCTCACAGGGTGGGACAGCTAGCCCAAGGATTTAAGACTGCACCATACCCAAAGTCAATGATCGAACCCCAGACTTTTGGTTAAGGATGGATGAGTCTCTGCCACTCAATCACCCCCCTTAGGTTTAAGGTTTGAAATTTTTGATAATACTGAGTCTTATCCCTACATAATATAGAGACTGTTCATAAGAATATACAGTATTTAATGTCATCTACTAAGGGCACGACTTGTTTATATAACTTTACTAAACTATATATCTTAATTTGATTAGTAATGCTTAATTTTAACCATATATTGAGTGTTACTTAAGTTTTCCTCTCCATTATTTTCCTTTTAGATTTAAAAGAAAAGCAAAAAGCTACATGAACGTCAGCTCCCACATTCGTGACTTAATAATGGACACTTCTCTATCATTAATATATACAGTAATTCTTGTTACCATCTTTAACAACTAAAATAATTTGTTGACTTGGTGATAAATTTTATGTTGTAATAATTACATTACATATGGGATGACCTAATGTATATTTTCTAACTAAACAATTTAATTTGATTCCCCAAATGAAGGTCATTGGATCAGGTGGAATAAAATATAAAGCACTCCTTAGTTGTGGTAATTCATAAATTTGAGCCTAACCTCAATCGATTATAGAATACCTTATAAGGGGAGGTTTTTATACATTTATAAATTATTTTAACATTCTTTATTCGCTCAATATAAGATTCTTGGCAGTAATTTAAGGAAGAAAGTTTTAATAGGTTGAAACCCCAGTAAAAATAAATAATGTTGACGAAGCGGTAGGATTATTCTAATTATAATATCAAATTGACTCACTTATATTTAATAAAAATAAAAAATCAGTGGATTATTTTGTTTCTCAATCTAAAAAATTGAAATATTTAGAATTGATTGTGAACACAATTGTTTCTTTTGAATTACAAGTTGTCTTAATAAGTAATTAGCTTCAATTTTTTGGTACAGGGATTAGTTGGTTTCTATGATTAATTTAGCAAGTGACACACATCAACTATGTAACAATCGTCAATCGTATAAAGACTTATGCCTTTGTTTGCTTTATCCAAAGAAGATTACATATAAATCGCTTTCACAAATAGTTGTCTGATATATTAGTTATGACCTTTTGGACTTGTCCAAGGATTTCTGATGTCTCCTGGGGAAGTTAATATATTTTTTGGATTTTCTCCAAATGTATTATATGTCGCTATCTCCCTATTTGTGGTTAATTTTGATAACTAATGAAGTCGGCGACAGAGTGAGATGGAATTACTGGCTTGTCTTCCAATAGGGACAATGTCTAACGAAATGATGAAAGAACTGGCTGTGGGCAAATAGTGAAAATGTCCATGACAACTCATGTGAAATATTTTTAATTTCAAAGATACAAACAAAGGTAGGCATGAATGTAGCTACATGAGGTCCAGTGGTGCACTGGGCCCTTCAAAATTTTAAAAAATTAAATATTTTATATATATACATATACGAGGATGAAGTTATTTGAGGGCTAGTAATGTATTGGGCCCCCTAAAATTAAAAAAAAAATTAAATATTTGAACCCTCTTATTATAAATTTCTGGCTCCGTCACTGAAAGTAGGCAACCCCTAAGGCAAAATAGGTGCCATCTTTTTATCTCAACTATATCTTTCTTTTTGATCCGAGGGTTGAAAGTTCAACAAAATGGCCGTCAGTGCAATTCTAAGAACATAAAGAAACAAAAACAAAGTAATAAAAGAGAGGAATTATACTGAGATATGGCAAGTTGCATTACTAGTATAGGTAAGTACCAATTGATTGCATTTGAACAAGCTCAAAGGAGAATCTTCCATCCCCATTAGTTAGTTAATTAATTATAATTAAATAGAAAGATGAAACTAGAACATCTTATCTACGCATATGATGCGATCATATGTTTGTTAAATATTACAACAGTTCTATATTGGTATGATCTATTGAATTGGAAGTGCTTTATTTTTTTATTCCCACTCCTGGAAAGAAACATTTTTATGAAATAATAATTAATTTCTTGATATCAACAATACGGTTTCATTTTTAATTTCTATAAATTGTAGTAAGCAAAAGGCTTACTTAAACTACCAGAAATGCTTTAAAGTGACTGCATCCAAGTTCCAATGGTTGTTCAAAACGTGCGTACAATGTTAAGAAGGCATAGCAAAGGATTATTGAAATGGTAACTTAAAAGCGGAAAAGGTTGGCAAGGGGGTGATGTCATGGATTACTTGTAAAAGCTTAACCTTTTGTTCACAGACGATTCTTGCAGTGATTGGGGCATTATATCATTCTCGGTTTAGTTAATTACTATCACAAATAAAGCTACATGGAGTCTTTCCCTTTAAGTTTCTGTTTGTATGATTGTATTGAGGTAAACCTTGGTATAAAATTCAGCTACTCTAGATATGGAAAACATTTTTTATATGAGCGTGTTCGTGTCATGGATAAGATATGTTATCAGACCTACCAAGAAGAAAATAATTTTTATGTTGCGATGTAAATTTATGATTTTTTGGTATTACATTTTTGTAGAATAATTTAAAGGTGATACTCCTTTACTTACATTTTTTGCATTTCGGATTTTATTCTGAATGTTGTCCGGGGATTTGAATCCTAGTTTGTAATGAAAGCCCACCCCTTAAAGAACTGGGTAAACCCAATTTGCTAAATTAGTTGCTAACATGAGAAAAACAAATTAACTTCTTGCCAGTCCACAGGTCTTAAGTTGGCAAACAAGATATTGCTGTGTGTGTCTGTGTGTATATGGTTAAGTTTGGTGAATTCAACAAGAACTATTAGTTTGGTGAATCTATTGGTGAAAGAATGAGGAAAAAAGGAAAGGTATTTGCCAACTTCATGATCAAATATTTCATCTAAGTGTTGACAAAGAGAACGTACTACACTATTACAAAATTGTTAAAAGTGTTATCTTTTCTTTTTGGTGATTTAAAATTGTTGAACAACTATCGTCTTTTGGAAAGGAAAAGTGTTGGAATTTGTCACGGAGAAATTGAAATATTAGGTAAGGTTGAAATATCTCATGTTTTATGCAAAATTTCGAAAAGAACGCCGTCATGTTTAATCAATGTGAAGGTCCTTCAAGCGTAAATAATTGGTCATCCATTCGACCGGTCATATTTATTAATTAAAAGAAGGCGTTGTGTTGTTTTGATTAAGGAATAATTATCAGACAACTTTTTTATTTTGAGCAAGTGATATAATCTAAATTAACGTTTTAATTTATTATGTTAGAAATATACTTAATTATGCAAATCAAATCTTAATTCTGCACAAACTTGATATCCAAGATATATATTAGAGTTATATGAAATTCACACCTCAGTCATTCATAAGATAAAACATACTTGGAGAAAATTTTGAAAGCATTAATTGACCAAAAGAAGAGTGCGGAAACTACAATTCTCTGTTTTTGATTTGATAGTATACTCTTTTTGTAGCGTGTATGATGTTAGCCACTTCTTACATATATATTCAATAATAATATATGTTAGAATCACATATAAACTAAATGCGGAAGAAAAACGAAATACCTCGAGCTATTGTTGTTTGTGCTTGAAGAGTCTGTGCTATGGAATTCTTCTAAGTTCTCAATTCCCAATTTGATGGTGTATGTTTTCAGAAGAGAAAAGAATCTTAGGGCCCTCCAAAATCTACACGAAAGCCTATGTGAATGTGCTGCCATCAAACACATTATCATTTACATTAAAAGCAGGAATTCATACCCATTAAATTCTTAACGTCGGATCATTTATGACATCAAGAATATGAAAAGTTCTCACATTCTCCCACTTAATCCATATGGTTATCTTGGTATCAAATCCTAATCCGATTCAAATATACTATATGAATTATGATGATAGGTCCTATAGTAGATTAGTGTTATCTTCCATGTATTACAGTATAATATAATTGTATCAACCAAATGTAGTAACATTACTTAATGAATAAACCCTACGTTTATTATAGGTCCAAAATAGTCAATTTTCTCAAAATTCAATAATGTGCATTATAATATAAGAAAATATTATAAGGGTTTCAAGAAAATAACATTGTCCATACAATGAAAACTATATAATGTAACTTAATCCCATTCTAACAATATGATCCGTGAACTTCATTGGTGACGTGACTTTATTTAAAGGATCAACTATCATCAATTTAGTGTTAATGTGTTTAATGATCACTTTCTTGTCCTTAACACATTCCCTTATAGATAAAAACTTGATGTCGATGTGTTTATTTTAACTACCACTCTTATTATTTTTAGCTAGAAAAACAACTGAATTGTCACAATCGTGACCAATTTATTAAACAATTAATAATGATAATTTTATATTAATAATAATAAATTATATATTTAATAATAAAATAAAAATTATATTTAAACATTATTTATTTATTTTTTGTTTGTATAAAAATATATACAAACAATTAAAGAATATTTTTAATATATTTTCTATCTTAATTAATAAAGATATATTAAAAAATTACTCTTGTTTGTATATATTTCTATATAAATAAAATATTTTTAAATATAAATCAAAATTTATTAAATAATTAATAATAATATTTGTATATAATTAATAATAAATTGTATATAATTAATAAAAATAAATAAAATTTTTATTAATAAAAATAGAAAATATATTTAAAATCATTTTTTATTTGTTTGCATATATTTCTATATAAATAAAAATATAGATAAATTATTTTTATATATAAATCACATAGAATAAAATAAAATAATAATATTAAATAATTAATAATAATATTTTTATATAATTAATAATAAATTGTGTATAATTAATAATATAATTAAATTTTTATTAATAAAAATAGAAAATATATAAAAAAATTATTCTTTAATTGTTTGTATATATTTTTATATAAATAAAAATATAAATAAATTATTTTTAAATATAAATCACATAAAAATAAAATTTATTAAATAATTAATAATAATATTTTATATAATTAATAATAAAATAATAAACCTTCTTCAACAACCATTTTAATATAAGGGGTATAATAGTCATTTATTATATAATACATTCCATTTCATCCATCTTCCAAAGAGCATTTTACTACATTACATTATGAACCTTTCCATCATTCTCAAACAACTTTTCGTTATATTACATTCCATTCTATTATAAATCATTCCGTTTCATTTCATTAATTAACGTCCAACCAAGCAGGCTTTATAAATTAATATAATTGATGATTAATTAAACTCCAATAAGGTATTTACCCAAAAAAAAATCCAATAAAGCATTTTTTTTGGGGGGAGGGCAGGGGGTTAAAAGTCACTGAATTAAAATAATAAAAAGTCATAAATTAATAAATTATTCAAAGTCTTGTGTCCGTACAATTTGATAATAAGTTTATCATATTATTCTCTAAATAAAAAGAAGAATGATTCCTGTGTAAAAATATTCGTATTTAAAATATTTCTTCTTTCACAGACTCGATGGGGATTAAAGTATAATCATAACAGACAAGACGCCTGCGGGTGGAGGTTTTATTCGAAAAGATAAGAGCCTACATTGGTAGGTGTGCAGCAAGCATGCGAAACATGGAAGAAAATATATAAATGTACATTGGGTTTGATGGTTGAATAAAAAAGGAAGCTAAAACTCGTACGAATAATTTAATTCAAAACAAGTAAAGATATAATCAAATTAGTTGATATTCAGGTCAATTGATACGATAGTTTGCTGAATCTTTTAAAAATAAAATTATTAACAAATGCATTAATAGAAGAAGCTTCCTATAGAATGATCTTTCAAACCCACGCACATTTATATACGTTGAAGGACTGCACATATATTTTTAACAACATGAACAGTGATGGCTGAATTTCAACCCTTCATTGGCTTAGTTTGTTAGAAATCACCAAATAATTTTAGATATTAGAATAAAAAACTCTAGATTTATAGAAAACTTTAAATTTGTAAAAAAAAAAGTTATGGAAATATCGTGCAAGTTGACAACTTGTGCATTCCTATAGAATTTTTCAGCAACGTGCATCAAATTGTAAGTTCGGTGAAGTATGCTTATAAATAGGCAATAATACCATTATATTGTAATACCACCTAAAAGATAGAAGAGTGTGCTTCCTAAGTGTAGCGTGTGTAGTTTTGTTCTTCTGTTTTTGTTTTTAGATCCTTCGGTATTTTTTGAGTTTGGTATTCAAGTTTTTTATTAATAAAATTATTGTTATATTTGTTAACAAGTAGTATCAAAGTTAGATTGTGTCGTCTAGAGTTGTTGCTCCATTGTCCAAAGTTTTACGATCAGGGATCGTGTCTTAACCAAATTCTGCCGAAATTTAGTCACAATCCGGGATTGTGAAATTATTCGATCAGAGATCGAGTAATTATGGCAGACATGAGCACCACTGTTAATGGTATAGAAAATTAAATAATAACAATTATAATACATGGAGCACTCGTATGCAGTTTTATCTGCTAGGACAAGATTTATGAGATACTGTTGGAGGAAACGAGACTCAACCTCCAACATTAGAAAAAGAGTTAAAGAAGTGGAAAATTAGAGCAGGCAAAGCCATGTACGTATTATCGGTGACGGTAGAAGACGACATACTTTAGCAAATAAAGGATGGAAAGACACCGAATGATGCATGGGACACTCTTACCCAATTGTATGCACGCACCAATGACGCCAGGCTCCAGCACTTAGAGAACGAGTTATTGTCGATCTCACAACGCAACATGACTGTAAGTGAATATTTTTCTAAAGTTAAATCTTTATGCCAAGAAATTTCTAAGTTAGATCCTCCTAATGCTATAACTGAAACAAGAATAAAGAGGATTATTGTACATGGGTTACACCCAGAATTTCTTGGTATTGTTACGACTACTCGAGGTTGGGCAAAGGAACCAACCTGGAAAGAGTTAGAAAATATCTTAGCCAATCAAAAAGCTTTAGATAAACAAATGTCTAAAGTTTTTATTAAAGAAGAAGATAAAGTCCTTTTCACCAATAAAGGAGGAAAAGGGAAAGTCACAAGAAGTAGCGTAACGAAGGAAACTTCGACCTCTCGAGGAGGTTGGCTAGGCAAGAAAGGGGGAGCTCGTCAAGGCCAAGATACAAGTCGTAACAATAAACAAAATACTCAAAAAGAAGACAGGTGTTATAACTACGAAAGGAAGGGTCATTTCGCTTGAGACTGTTGGAGGCCAAAACGCATGAAAGGAAATGCTGCCACGTCAACGCAGCAGGATAGTGAAGTGGAATGAGATTTCCATGCATCATTTGCAGTTATGGAAAATCCTAAAGAAATAAGCGAGAAAAGTGGTGCAATATCAAAGGTGGAGATGGCACTCAGAACTGTAGGTGAAAATCAAATCAACTATAAAGATGATTGGATCGTTGATTTTGGCTGCTCCATTCATATGGCAGGTGACAAAAGGAAATTGATAGGGACATCAGAGTATAAAGGAGAGCAAGTGGTGGTAACTGCCAATAATTCAAAATTATCGATAACACATATTAGCAGTACCATCGTAGTTCCTCGTTATAGTCAGCGGCCAGTGCAACTGCAGAATGTCTACCACGTGGAAGGTATGTCGAAGAATCTCCTATTAGTATCTCAAATGACATCAACAGGAAACTTTGTATTGTTCGGACCAAATGACATCAAGATATACAAGGAGTTAAAAATTATCGGCCGACCCACAATAGAAGGAAAAAGAGTGGAGTCTGTCTATGTAATGTCAGCAGAAACAACATACATAGGTCAGACAAGGAAAAATGAGACAGCTGATTTATGACATGCAAAATTAGGACATGTAAACTATGGGAAGCTAAAGGAGATAATGAAAAAATCAATGGTCAGAGGGCTTCCGAATCTAGATGTTCGAGATGACATTGTATGTGTAGGATATCAGTATGGAAAAACACATCAATTATCGTACAACGAGTCAGAGTATTAAGCTAAAACACCCCTAGAATTAATACACTTTGATGTATTTAGGCCAATAAAGCAGCCGTCTGCCAGCCAATTCAGGTACATGGTTACCTTTATTGATGATTTCTCTAGATATGTGTTGGTTGATTTTATGAGAGAAAAGTCAAAGACATTGAGTAAGTTTGTTGAGTTCAAAGTGAAAGTTGAAAAGGAGATAGGGCAAAGGATACAGTGCCTTCGCACAGATAATGGTGGAGAGTACACTTCAAAAGAATTCGAACAATATTTGTAACACCATAAGATCAGGAGGCAGCTGACTTGTCCAGGTACTCCACAACAGAATGGAGTAGTAGAAAGAAAGAATCGTCACCTGGAAGAGATATTCAGAAGTATGCTACATGCAAAGAATGTACCAGCAAGATTTTGGGCCGAAGGTATGAAGACGGCAGCGTACGTGATTAACAGATTACCTTAAGCAAAATTGGGGACCTCACCGTATGAAAAGCTTCAAAAGGTCACACCCTCAATAGGGTACTTTAAAGTGTTTGGATGTGTATGCTACGTATTTGTACCAGATCACTTACGTAGCAAATTTGATAAAAAGGCAGTACGCTGCATATTTTTCAGATATGACAGCCGTCATAAAGGGTGGAAGTGTTGTGACCCAACTACTGGACGATGCTACGTAAGCAGGAATGTTGTCTTTGATGAGGCGTCTTCTTGGTGGTCACCGCAAGCAGTATTATTAAAAGATTCAAAAGAAATAGAGGAGCAGCTATAACAACGATTAGAAGAATCTACACAGGTTGATAAGACTCAACCAATTGAAAAATCTAGAATTGATACTACGCAACCAAGTGAGGAAGAGTCCATGGAGATGAGGTTATCAGAAGAGAAAAGCCCATGGCAAACAAGAATCCATCATTCAACTCCAGAAGAAATAAGGCCAAGTCAGATAGAGGACTTTGAAGAAGATGTTCAATAGCCATTGCCTCATCCACGAAGGTCAACTAGACAAAGAAAGCCAAATCCAAAGTATGCAAATGCAGCAATAATAAAGGAAATTGGTCTGAAAGAGCCAACAAGTTATAAAGAAGCATCACAAAGAAAGGAATGGCAACAGGCAATGGATGAGGAATTTCAAGCATTAAAACAAAATGAAACTTGGGATTTAGTGCCGAAGCCTGAAGGAGTAACACCCATCTCGTGTAAATGGGTCTATAAGAAAAAGACTCGACTAGATAGAACAGTTGAGAGATACAAAGGCATGACTAGTGGCTCGTGGTTTTTCACAGAAGTATGGGTTAGATTACGAGGAGACGTTTAGTCCAGTGGCAAAGATTACAACTGTTCGTGTGCTCCTAGCACCTGCTGCAAACAAGTCTTGGAGACTCTGGCAGATGGATGTAAAGAATGCCTTTCTACATAGAGAGTTAGACCGAGTGATTTATATGGAACAACCTGAAGGTTTTAAGGGTAAAGATTATCCAAACTACGTTTGCAAGTTGAAGAAGGCATTGTATGGTCTAAGGCAAGCACCACGAGTATGGTATGGTAAGATTGGAGAGTTCCTTGTTCAGAATGACTATAAGATGGTACCTGCAGACTCAAGCTTATTCGTGAAGACACGAGGTAATAAGCTGGCCATAGTCTTGGTATACGTGGATGATTTAATCATCAGAGGAGATGACGAAGGAGAGATACGACAAATTCGAGAAAATCTCTCGGTTCGTTTTCATATGAAAGAATTGGGTGAGTTGAAACACTTTCTTGGTTTAGAAGTGGAGCGCACAAAAGATGGATTGTTTTTATGCCATTAGAAATATGCACAAGATCTTCTAGAAAGATTTGATATGTTAGACTGCAAGTCAATATTAGCGCTAGTGGAGGTAAATGTCAGACTTCAAGCTATGGAAGGAAAAGACTTACAAGATAACATGATGTACAGACAGCTCGTGGGCAGTTTAATCTATCTCACACTAACACGACCAGATATCACATTCTTAGTTGGAGTTGTTAGCCGATATATGCAAAATCCAAAGAAGCCTCACTTAGAAACAGTACGAAGATTCTTAAGCTATGTCAAGAATACTATTGACCATGGTCTCTTATATAAGAGAAATAGTATGTGTCAGGTTAAAGGGTACTGCGACGCTGACTATGCTGGAGATTGTGACAGAAGACGATCAACAAACATATACATATTCAATATTGGCTCAGGAGCAATCTCTTGGTGTAGTAAGAGACAACCAACGGTGTGCTTATCAAGTACAGAAGTTGAGTATAGAGCCGCAACAATGGCAGCACAAGAATGCACATAGCTCATACAGTTATTAAAAGATCTAAATCAACCAACAGACTACTTGGTGGAGCTATTTTGTGATAACTAGTCAGCAATACGACTAGCGGAGAATCCAGTATTCCATACACGGACAAAACATGTGGAGGTACATTATCATTATATTCGAGAAAAAGTTCTCAAAGGTGATATAAAAATGAAGTACATCA
>JANKOE010000205.1:62849956-62864034 GCA_026284465.1 Erythroxylum citrifolium | reverse complement strand
GAAACTTGGGAGTTGGTGCCGAAGCCTGAAGGAGTAACACCCATCTCGTGTAAATGGGTCTATAAGAAAAAGACTCGACTAGATGGAACAGTTGAGAGATACAAGGCACGACTAGTGGCTCGTGGTTTTTCACAGAAGTATGGGTTAGATTATGAGGAAACGTTTAGTCCAGTGGCAAAAATTACAACTGTTCGTGTGCTCCTAGCACTTGCTGCAAACAAGTCTTGGAGACTCTAGCAGATGGACGTAAAGAACGCCTTCCTACATGGAGAGTTAGACCGAGTGATTTATATGGAACAACCTGAAGGTTTTAAGAGTAAAGATTATCCAAACTACGTTTGCAAGTTGAAGAAGGCATTGTATGGTCTAAAGCAAGCACCACGAGCATGATATGGTAAGATTGGAGAGTTCCTTATTCAGAACGACTATAAGATGGCACCTGCAGATTCAAGCTTATTCGTGAAGATACGAGGTAATAAGTTGGCCATAATCTTGGTATACGTGTATGATTTAATCATCACAAGAGATGACGAAGGAGAGATACGAGAAATTCGAGAAAATCTCTCAGTTCGTTTCCAGATGAAAGCATTGGGTGAGTTGAAACACTTTCTTGGTTTAGAGGTAGAGCGCACAAAAGATGGATTGTTTTTATGTCATCAGAAATATGCACAAGATCTTCTAGAAAGATTTGGTATGCTAAATTGCAAGCCAATATCAACGCCAATGGAGGTAAATGCTAAACTTCGAGCTACGGAAGGAAAAGACTTACAAGATAACACGATGTGCAGATAGCTCGTGGGCAGTCTAGTCTATCTCACACTGACACGTCTAGACATCGCATTCTCAGTTGGAGTTGTTAGTCGATATATGCAAAATCCAAAGAAGCCTCACTTGGAAGTAGTACGAAGAATCTTAAGGTATGTCAAGAATACTGTTGACCATGGTCTCTTATATAAGAGAGATAGTACGTGTCAAGTAAAAGGGTACTGCGACGCCGACTATGCTGTAGATTGTGACACAAGACGATCAACAAGCGGATACATATTCAACATTGGCTCAAGAGCAATCTCTTGGTGTAGTAAAAGACAACCAACAGTGTCCTTATCAACTATAGAAGCCGAGTATAGAGCAGCAGCAATGGCAGCACAAGAACGCACATGACTCATACAATTGTTAAAAGATCTAAATCAACCAACAGACTACTCGGTGGAGCTATTTTGTGATAATCAGTCAGCAATATAACTAGCAGAGAATCCAGTATTCCATGTATGGACAAAACACGTGGAGGTACATTATCATTATATTCGAGAAAAAGTTCTCAAAGGCAATACAAAAATGAAGCACATCAATACAGAAGACCAAGTTGCAGATATATTCACAAAGGGTCTCAGCGGAACAAAACATGAAGAGTTTTGCGAGCAGCTTGGGATAATCTCAAGAAAAACTTTGAAGAGAAATTAGTTGGTGAGGGGGAGCATTAGAAATCACCAACTAATTTCAGATATTAGAATAGAAAACTCTAGATTTGTAAAAAAAAAAAATCTTGGAAACATTGTGCAAGTTGGCAACTTGTGCATTCTAGAATTTTCCAGCAACTTGTATCAAGTTGCAAGGTCGCTGATGTATGCCTATATCGGCAATAACATCATTATATTGTAATACCACCTAAAAGATAGAAAAATGTGTCCTAAGTGTAGTGTATGTCTGGTTTCAAGTTTCGTTATCCTTTGGTGTTTTTTGAGCTTTGTATTCTAGTTTTTTTATTAATAAAATTATTGTTATATTTTTTAACACAGTTATGTGCTTGCAAAAATACCCATTACTCGATGATACACTTGCTGGCTGAGAAGGTACCACTTTAACAAAGATAAGATTCTGAAGCACGAGCTTGAGACCATCTATACCTGTAGTAATGTAATGGAACAAGAATCGATAGGCTGAGCGTAGGTTGTCACTACCATGTTGAGGCTTTGAAGAAGACAAAATGTCAACACTTTTCTAACCACTAAAATAAGGAGTGTTCACACCCGAATCCTTATTTAAATACAAAACAATTCAATATCTAGTTTGAACTTTTGCTTACTAAAATTTGATAGTACGAGGATGACTGAAAATGGTTTTGTTTATTCTCATGTGAGCTGTAGGGATTACGATTTGCTAATTCCCAGCATTTATCAATTACCTTCCCAAATCAAACCGACCCTAGTTGGCACGAAGTAGTAAGGGTCGGTCGACATTGTTACTATATTAATTGCATTGCCTCACACGTCTCCGAGTTAGGTGTCACATTGAAAGTATGGGATTCAGATATGGATTAATGTAAGGTTGTACCGTCTCACCTCATATTTTGGACCTTTTGGTCCTTGAAAGAGTATTAATTTACGCTTTATATAAAAAATTTAAATTATAAATTACAGATTACAATGCAACTTTGAATCTCGATATATACATATATATCCAATTGCTCCAATTTTGATGAAACACACCCGTATAGGTTTGAGGAATTATAATTGAAGGCATCATTATTACATATCAGTTTCATATCATGAGCTTTAGATCCGATGTACTACAGGATTTTTTTATTAGTGATAGTTTGTGGAGGTTAATTGATTAAGTCATCTTACTGATGAATAAATTAATTTATGCTGCAGAGGATTGAGACAGAAAGAACCTCGGTTCCATAGCTCAGTCTAGCCAATGGTTTGATAGCAATAAAGCAGGACTTGCCGGATATTCGGTTGATTCGGTGCTCATATATAATATATAATAGTGAGAGAGCCAATAGTCCGTTGCTTTTAACTGTGAAAGAAACAAATCACAGCTGTGTATTGCATGATCATTAGAATCTTTAAAACTTCTTGACAAATAAGATTTGTCGACACCAGGGGGTCGACGCTCACGAGCTTAACTTAGCAAACTCCAACTTCCTTTGAAATTTTGGACAGTCGCAAAATGAGTATCAAATCTTCTATGCCCGTAACTCTCTGCTGATCTTGTTTCAGGCAATTCCACCCACGCTATGACTAGCACAGTTTAGGAGCACAGAAAATCTGGTTCCTGCATAATGATGTTAGCAATATTTATTATTTGTAACCAAGGTTTTAAACTGCAAAATGTGCTTACTATATTGCAATTATGTATCCGTAATTATTATAACAATTTATGATCATAATATTGTAATACGTATTATAAACCTTATTACGTGCTCAAGATCAACATGAAAGGATTAAAAACGAAGGTAATGCTGAATACCTGATTTCGATTCCATCTCTGATTTCGATGTCGATTTCGATTTTACAGTTTTCTTAATACGTAAGCTCTTTTAACGGACCAGAGATTCCTTATGCTTAAGATTGATATGAGCAACTGTTGGAGACCTTAACCTTTATATAGCTTCTATATTGGGCTTCTCTATACAAGGCCGATATGGATCTAGTCCACACTAATTAGGATCCATTTTTCATCCGGACTTCAACCCATTAATCTAGATCATTTATTGACTTTATCATCTTTATCTTGATCAAATTACGTAACTTAACCGATAATTTATTTAAAAATAAAAAATGCAATTAATAGTTGTCCAACTTTATAGAAAATGATAAAATTGTCCAACAAACATAAACCGCAACAATTTAATAAACCTTTGCTTGTAAGTGTGAATAAAAATGACCTTGAGTCAGTATTTAATTTCCCAGGGTTTTTGTGTTCTGACTTCTAGCATAGTTTTAAGTATGAATTCGAGGATTAGCGATGTATGTCAACAAGCCATATTTTTTTCTTTTATCCTTAGCCGTTGCTTCTACACTCTGTTGGTGTTCTAAATTATTGATGCACACCACCAAACACACAGAAGAATTGGAGAAGAGAAGAGATGTGTTTTGGCGGAAGAAGATGAGAAACGAGAGAGAATTAGATGAGAAGAGAGAACCTTTTGGGGTAATTGCCAAAGAATAGTCTCTTCCATATTCATTCATGATTATATGATAAATAACATAACACAAAGGCATAATATACTTGCCAGCTAACCATCAAATATCCCTTACATAAAACAAATATACTCAATACTAATAACTAACAATTCTTATTTTGAGTTTAACCGAAAGTCTTCCACTCTTACGCCAGAATTTGTACTGGGCCTGTTTCCCAAAGTGACTGGACTTGCAACAATTATGGTTGTACCTGCAATTACAATCGTAGTATAATAATTTTGCTCCAAATATACTTGCTTAAATTTCAATTATCTATAATTATAACAGCACTCATACATTATCCGCTTTCAAAGGTATTTTTATTCTAAGAACTATGGGTTTCTTTTTATACTAAAGTTTGTTTTCTATGACAATATTCATGATTAAATTGTTATATTTTAGTACAAAAAGTATCATGAACTCACATTATTCATGTCATGTTGTCAAGAATAAACTTGATTGTAGAAGCGTATCTGAATTATAGGAATAGACGTTATTGAGGTGTTGTGACTCCTTTTGACTTTTGGCTTTTCGAGAGATACATACAGATTATTTGTCTTTTCTAATGATGTTATATTATAAAAGAAACCCTAGTGCTCTTTAAAGGGACCATAACCACTTAATTTCTATAAGTAGTGCTTAATCCTAATTTTTCAATCATAAGTTAGAAATACAACACTATGGTTTCAACACATATATTAACCATAGTTAATTTGATGATTTTGGCCCATTAATCTAAAACCTCACTATATTACTTTTAATCTTAGGTCAAACCTCATAATAGCCCATGCCATATATATATATATATATATATATGTTAGTCTACTAAAAATTTCAATAATCTCTCAATTGGACTACATATACATAAAACTTTATAATTATCTCATAATAAACCTTGTGAGTTTTAAATAGCTATTATTATAAAAAATCATCATTAAATAATTCAGTCCATTAATCATATTAATTTAGGATCAAAGAAATCTTTATCATGACTAGACCTATTAGTGGTTATATACATTAATACAATTAACAACATGGATTAAGTATGGAAGTGTAGCCTAAAATTTTCATATCATATGATCTTAAGTTGCTTATTTTCAACTAGTCCTACTTTATTCTTTAGTGAGATCAAACTAAATGAAAATAGAGTGTAAACTAATAGAATCCTTTATACTATAGTATTAAATCATAAAAATCCATAAGACATGTCTATAATTATAAGTATCCATAAATACAAACTCTCACTAAATTGACATCTCATCATATGACATAAAACCCATATGAGCAGTGCGCTCGTAAAAAACCTTGGGTGGTAAACCTCTAGTTAGTGGATCAACAATTATAAAGTTTGTCTTAACATAATTTATATGAAAATTAGACGATTTTTGCATTCTTTCTTTAACAACTAGGAACTTAAAATCGATATGTTTTGACTTTGTTGAGCTCTTGTTGTCGTTAGAATACAAAACTGTCGACTTATTGTCACAATATAAGTTTAATGGCCTTTTAATTTCATCTATAATTTTTAGCCCTATGATAAAGTTCTACAGCCATATCATATGATTATATGCCTTATAACATGCTATAAAATCAACTAACATGATGGAAGAAGCTATGAGTATCTGCTTTGCACTATTCCATGAATTAACTCCTCCAACAAGCAGGTAGATATAGCTTGAAGTAGATCTACAACTTTCTTGGCTTTCCATGAAATTAGAGTTAGAATACCTGATGACCTTTAATTGAGCCAATATTTTATAAATGAGCATGTAGTTTTTTTTCCTCTTAAGATACCACATAACTCTTTTGGATGCTTTCCAATATTTTAGTCCTCGATTGCTTAAATATATGCTTAACATCCTAATAATGTATGCAATATCCAAGCACATACATACTTGAGTATGCAATAGACTTTCTATAGCTGAAGCATAAGGAATCTTTTTCATTTCTTTAGTTTTTAAATCATTCATGGGGCATTGATTGAGTTAAGACTAAATTTGTCTCCTTCAGCAAAAGAGTATCATTTGGTTTATTATATTGCATGCCAAATCTCTTAACTACCTTCTCGATATAACTATTGTGTAATAACCTAAGAATATCTCGAGAACAATCATAATATACATGAATCACTAATACAAAAAAGGTTCCAACATGATCTTTTTTTCTTAAAATTCTTTGAAAGAAATTTTTTAATTTTGTGCAATAAGCCTATATCATTACTAGCAAGCAGTATGCCATTAATATGTAAAACCATAAAATATACGTACTTCTATAAAACTTGTGGTATATACTTCCATTAACCAAATTCATCTCAAAATCAAAAGAGATAACAATTTGACGAAACTTATAAAAACATTGTCAAGAAGCTTACTTAAGTGTATAAATGGATTTCTCTAATTTACAAACGATCTGCTTTAAATATTTAGAAACATAGTTTCAAGCTGCTCCATATAAATTGTTTCATTAGTTTCTCCATTGAGGAACACTGCCTTAATATCCATTTGATGTAATTCAATATCAAAGTGGGCTATAAGTGCCACTATAATCCTAAAGAGAATCTTTGAGGAAACTAGTGGGGAAGTCTCTTTATAATCAATATCTCGCTTTTGAGTAAAACCTTTTATAATAAGACGAGCCTTATATCTTTTCACATCGCCTTTTGAATCCATTTTAGTCTTAAATATCCATTTGTAACCAATGGGTACACCTTCATGCCATGGGACAAGATCTAAAACATTGTTGTCACTTTATAGACTTAATTTCCTTATTTATGGCATCAATCCACTTTTGAGAATTGTAACTTTCAATGGCTTCGTGGAGTTGATTAGATCATCTTTTACTATGCTAATGCCCATATTATGTTTTTGGAGAAAGACAATATAATCATCTAGGATTGCACTTCTCCTCTTATTAGTGGGTCTTCTTAAAGGACTTTTTTTAGGCGATTGAGTTTACCATTAAGGAATATTTAATTGATCATGATCAAAGAGATTTTCAACACTGTCTTGTTGCTCTAGGATCACTTTTTGAATAATGGTAGGAATGATAACTTGATTATGGTTGATAACAACTATAAGAAGAGAACTCTTTAAACATAAAGTCTTTAACCTTATCTCACCCTTTTAAACTCAACATCCTTATATAATTTGACATTTCTCATCTTAAAAGAAATTGTATACCTATAATCACAATGAGTATCTAATAAAATAACTGCTGGCTACTCTTAAGTCCAGTTTTATTTCATTTGGCATATAATGCCTTTCCTTACGTGGACATTAGTTGTGTAGAAGGTTTCTTGAGTAATATAAATATTGTCCTCTCCCTTTTTTGTAACAAGAACTTAAAATAAGTTGAGTTAAGTACTATTATAAGTGAGAGCTCCTCTTTTAGTAATAATATCTTTCTTGTATTTAAGTTGTCATTAAGGTTCTTATTGAAAATTTCAAAATCCAAATGAAAATTTCTAGTTTTAGTAGAGTGTTCATTCTAAATCTTATTTATGATCTTCATTAGAAGCTCATCAACTTTAAACAAAGTAATATTAGAACTTGAAGTTCTTTGGGGTAGAAGATAGGAAGTGGTGTGGACTTCCAAGTCCCAAAGTTCTCTAAAAGTGGCTATAAAAATTAGAGAATTAAAGTGAAGGCTTTGTTTTAAAGTATATGATCTTTAAGAGATTATAAAGAATGACTACATTGAACTGAAGGATGAGGCTACTTTGTCTCTACCTCAAAGTAATGCCTTAAAGGATTCAAGGAAGAGAGATAAGAAAGCTCTCTTCTTAATCTTTCAAGCTATAGATGATGAGGGTTTTTGAGTTGATCTCAACCTACAACCCCTCTAAAGAAGTATGGGAGAAGCTCCAAGTATCATACAAAGGAGAGAATACAGTAAAGAAGGTATGCTTATAATCTTTAAAGAGTTATTTTGAAGCTTTAAATGTAAAAGAGAATGAAATTGTAAGTGATTTTTTCTGAATAGTTATGTTCAAAGTCAATTAAATGAGAAACAATAGGGAAACAATCACTAACATAAGAATGAGGGAGAAAATTATTCATTTTTTACTTCCAAAATTTGGGCATATTGTACTAACCATTGAAGAAAAGGCTATGACCATCGAACAACTCAAAGGTTTGCTTGAAACATGTACAAAAATTTAAAAGAGGAAGTAAGAGGTTTTGGAGCATGTTCTTCAAACCAAACTCACATTGAGTGAGAAGTGGTCGGGTTATCGAAGCCCCTAAAATATTTATCCTCCACACTTCTTATAGTATTCATATAACTAGGTCAAATACCTAGAGAACTAAACACTAGTTTCTTAATTTCAAGTAATAAAATTAAAGGGGAGTTTGATTATGTAAGTGATTAACTAAATTTAATAAGGAATCAAATTACATCAACTAAATATAAAACTGAGAAAGTCAAGATTACCAAACTCCGATTCAAGGGAAAGATCTCATCTAATTGTAACATTGATCATTGGTTTAAAAAGAATATTTTCACAATTCAAGCAGTTAGTTCAAAACATATTAGGATAGTCGTAATAAGTCTCAAATTTTCCTAAATTAATTGGTTCAAACCTAGCATCCAAACCAAAACTTATCATCAATTGGCCAAGTTTTATAACATTCCATATCAAATAAATGATAGCAATAAGCTTAGTGAAAAAGACTAACCTTAAATTAAATAATCGAGATAACTGCAATTATTCAACTTAGTTTTCTTATTTATCATAAGTCAAAAATGGAAATTCATAAATAACCTATTTGCTACTTGGACCAACCTTTCATGATAATTACGGATCATTGAATTCTGGGATAGAAATATAATAATCAATATTAAATTAAATTGTCAAATTGATCAATATTAATCATTAATGAAAAATGAGAACTCAAGACAAGAAATACTTAAATTAAAACGTGAATAAAAGTTTGGAACACAAAATCTCACAAAGTTACAACTAGAATATGGAATCCCTTTGAAATAGAAAGGATGAGTTTAGCCACACATGGCTTTTGTTCCAATCACAAAAATAGAAGAAAGATAAAGAATTGCAAAAAGCGTAAAAAGAGAGAGAGAACCTTCTTTTGTTATGAGGAACATCCCTTTTATAAGGTTTTTGGATCTAATCCTAATCTAATTCTAACTTGTAAAGATGTCTATCAAAAACAATTTCAAATTCAAACTCCTATATGATAGGGATAAGAAGAAGTTTCCTAGTTAAACCCCAACTCTTCAAGTGATAAGCCTTATCCACTGAAGTAATCTCTTCACTTTATCCAAGATTTGTCATTATCATTAATAGAGTCTTAATTTGATGCAATCTCCACTTTTCATCTCCTAAAATAAAACAAACATTAATTTCAATATTTAAGCACCAAAATAAATTCAAAACAAAGGGGATAATATCAAATATTATGTCAAGATAAGATCTTATCAAGAAGAAAAGAAACTTTAGCACCTAAAGAGGCCAAAGAGAAAGAACTCGTGGTGGAGGATGTATAAGCCAAATAAGAGGATGATTCAAACTATCTAAAAATGGAGGAAAAGGACAAAGTAATATGTTTACAAGAGGATATGAAAGAGGAAGCAAACCAAAAGATGATAGAGGTAAGAGTTATGGAAAATTTTAAGTTAAATGTATTAATTGTCACAAACAAAGCCACTTTGCTTCAAATTACTCCTAATAATATTAAGGAGAAAGCTCATTATATTGAAGAGGAGAAGTAAGAAGACTTCGCTCTATTATTGGATTACAAAGGAAAAGAAGGGAGAGTTAGCACATGGTACTTAGATACTAATACTAGCAACCATTTGTGTGGGAGTAAGGACATGTTTGTGGAACTTAATGAGTTCATAAATAGCAACGCTATATTTGGAGATGCATCTAAAATACTGATTAAAGGAAGAGGTAACGTCTTAATCCACTTGAAAGATGGAAGGAATGTGTTTATTTCAAATGTATATTATATTCCAAATATTCCAAATAATATAATAAGTTTTCACCTCCTATTAGAGAAAAGAAATAATATTCACTGTAAAGTTCATAGTCCTTTAATAAGAGATCAAAGAAATAATTTGATAGTCAAAGTGCTAATGATAAGAAGTAGAATGTTCTCAATTAACATCTAAAATGATGTAGCAAAATGTCTTTAAGCTTGTATTAAAGACCCTTTTTAGCTTTGACACCTAAGATTTGGGCATTTAAAATTTGGAGGATTAAAGTTTTTAAATGATAAAGAATGGTGAAAAGATTACCTCCCATCACTTATCTAGATAAATTATACGAGGGATGTTATTTGGAAAGCATTCAAAAATTTTTTCTAAAAGAGGCCACAATAAGGGCTAAGGAGCTGTTACAACTTATACACATCAATATATGTAGTCTAATTTCACCTTGCTCTTTTGGCAAGAATGAATACTTCCTTCTCTTTATTGATGAATTTTTAAGAAAGACGTGGGTATATTTCTTAAAGCTGAAATTAGAGGCATTTGATGTTTTTAAAAGGTTCAAGGAAAGAAAGAAAGTGGACATAAGATCAAAGGTTTGACATCTAATAGAGGAGGAAAATTCACATTAAGAGAGTTCAACAAATTTTATGAAGAGTACAAATTCATCGTCCTTTAATAATTCTAAGATCTTACAAACAAAATAGAGTAATAGAGACGAGGAATAGAATCATTCTTAAAATGGTTCAAAGCATGCTGAAAAAACAAAAAGATGCTAAGGGGTTTTAAACTAAATACGTAGAATGTGTGGACTACTTGTTCAATTGCTCGCCAATAAGTAGTGTACAAGGAAGAACACCACAAGAGGCATGAATTTGATATAATCATGACATTACACACTTGAAGGTATTTAGGGTCACAGCCTATAGTCATATACCTAATGAAAGGAGGTTGAAAATCGATGATAAAAGTGAGAAATTTGTGTTTGTTAGCTATATCAAAGCTCAAAATGCTATAAACTTTACAATATAAGTAATGGCGAAGTATACTAGTAGAGGCATAAAGTTTAATGAAGAAGGTATATGGAAATAAGGATGTCCAAAAGGACATTTATGACTTGCTTCCTCTCATGGTTGAAGACAAGGAAGAAGAAGAACTAAGTGAAAAAAAATACAAGAGTCCATTACACCTTTTACATTATCAAGAACATTATCTCACATTGATTCTCTATTGCCATTCTTAAAGGAAAGAGATGTATAAGACATAATTTGGGTAAAAGACCATCAAAATAATTTGACTTATATTTTATCTCTTTGTTGATTGTGAATAAATCTTATTTTGAAGAAGCGGCCTAAAACAAGAAATAGAGAAATACTATGGATAAGGAGATTAATTCCATTATAAAAAATGACACATGGGAGCTTGCAAAACTTCTAAAACAGCATAAGATAATTGAGTACTTTATGCCGCTAATTAAAAGATTCAAAGGAAAAATTAATGCATAAAAGAATATGACTTTCTCTAGAACAGGTAGGTTTTAACTTATCTCCTCAGTTATAAGGAATAAGCATACACACTGGAGTTCCTACTTGTTTCTTCCTAAAAAGCTAAACAAGGATTTTTATGAAAAATTTCTTATAAACTGGTGAGGCTGGCAATTACAAAAGAGCACTGGTTAACTAGGAGGAACTATGCTTTGAAAAGCATGAAGCAGGACTTGGTTTAACTAGTTTGTAGGCTATGCAAGATGTTTTAGTAGCAAAAAGAATCAGGAGGTTGTTTGGTGATAAGGAAGCATTGTGGAAAAAATGGGTCAATGAATTCTACCTTAAACACATGAGTTTTTGGTAGATAAAAATGAAGAGGTAGCATTCATGGAGCTTCATATAGATGTTAAGGAAAAGATAATTAGTTTAGTCTCACATCAAGCTACAAGTGGGGAATGGGAACTTAATATGATCTTGTCATGATCCACTTGATAGATCTCAGTCCCCTAAATTTGAGGAACTAAATTAATTGTAGGGAAGGAGAATGGTCTACTAGCTTTAGAGAGTCAAGAACACTAGAAGTCATTATACCAAATTATAGCCCAAACACTAACTAAGAGGATTTGTTAATGTGGGTTCCTCAAAGGCTAAGTAAGTTAACTAATTCTTCTTACTTGAATTTGTTCAAGTCCTATTCCATAAGGGTTAATTGGTATGAGATAATCTGGAAGAAAACCCTTATTCTTAAGGCTTCCTTCCTCTTTTAGTTAGAATCTATGATAATATTAATTCTACTTACGCTCTATGAAATCTTATCCCCGAGTCTATCTTGCAACTATTTTTTCAATGTCAATACTTAACATCAATCTGGTCTAACTTAAAATCTTTATTGAATGCCTATTATGACAAAAATGAATGGGATGATATCCTAAATTAGGTCTTAGTTATTGTTAAAAGGGAATTAGGGACCTTTTTTATTTATCAAAACAACATTTAACTACTGTGTTTACTTGATTTGGATGGAGAGGAATTATAGAGTTTGTAGAGGTACTTCCTGGAATAAATATAATCTAGTATATGAGATGATATGTTATATTAGAGAGATTATCTAGTCCCACAAAGCTCATCAAGATGCTAATCCTAAGATAAGATTGAGATGGAACTTAATCTAAAATATCACACAATTAATCTCAATTTCAGCATATTGTGAAGATCAATCCTTAGCATAAACTTTAATTTAACCACAGGCAACAAACAAAGATAAAAATGAAATAGGAGATCACTTACAAGTTATTTTGGAGTCGAGGAATTTCTTTAGGATGGAAGCGTTCATCGCTAACTCTTGTTCCAGAAGACTCAGAAGGAATCTTAGAGGTCTAACACTAGCTCTTGTTCCAGAAGTTTAAGAGGGAATTATAGAGGAAAAGTTTTTTCATGTTAAATTCGACCAAAGGAAAGTGAACAGACTAAATGTTGTATGTAAGACACGTGTTACCGGAACCTTTTACCACTAACTTCTTCTACACCTTTCAGATGTTGATTTTGGATGTAAAAGTTAATACCTAGGCTGTTAATAAATGTAAATTATAAAACCTATTTACTAATACAATATTTTTATTTTTCAAAAAAGAAAAAGAAAATTGGAGTAAAGTGATTTTACCAGGCAAAGAAGAGTGCAAAAGGAAAGGTAAAAAGATCAAGGTAAGACCAGTGGCAATAGATTAAAAATAGAGGGCCATCATTAATTATGAAGAGGTATTCATGTCTATTGTCCATTTAGGATTATTAGATTAATCATTTCTTTAACAATTCAAAATAAATGGAAGATTTATTAATGGATGTAAAGTCGACTTTTTTGAGAAACTTACTTGAAGAGGAAGTTAAGCGTTAAAGTTGAAGAAAGTCTTATATAGATTAAAGCAAGCACTATAGGCATGCCTTCTATATGAAGAAGATTAAGTATAGGAATATCTTAATTGTTTGCTTTTACGTAGAAGATTTGATCTTCACGAGAAACAGTTCAAGGTTGATTGAAGAATTCAAAAGTGTAATGGCAAAGGAGTTTGAGATAATTGACCTTAGTCTTATGTCTTAGTATATTGGCATTGAAGAAAAGAAAAAAGAGGAAGGCATATTCATCTCTTAAGAAGGCCATATAAGGGTCAATCCTAAAAAGTTCAATATTGACGAATGTGAACTTATTGAGATACCTATTGAATGTGGAATCAAACTATCCAAACATGAAGATGGAGAAAATGTGGATCCTACACTATCCAAAAGTATGTTCCTTGAAGACAGATTGAATTTGGAATCCAATTGCTTATAACCACACATTTGAAAATGGATAAAAGAATCCTCTTGTATATTAAAGGTTCACTTAATTGTGGTTTACTTTACTCACCATTTAATAAGTACAATCTTATTGGCTATTGTAATAACAATTAAACCGGAGATAGGGATGGCAATAGGTAGGGTTCGGTTCGGGTTTTGCTCTACCTATATCCATATCCATTTTTTATAACTCAACCCATATCCATATCCATATCCATCGATTTTTACGATTTACTACCCATATCCAAATCTATTGGGTTGTTCGAGTTTTTGGATATCCATCGGGTTATATAGCACATAAAAATATAACTTCTAAATAGAAAATATAAAGAGTAGATTTTTG
>JANKOE010000205.1:62733417-62754478 GCA_026284465.1 Erythroxylum citrifolium | reverse complement strand
TTTCAAAAAACAAAAAAAAAAAAAAAAAAAAAAAGGATGGACCTTATTATTTTTTATAAATTAAATTCATCTGAAAAAATTTCAGAATTGAATTACGAACTAAAAATTCAATTCTTCTTTTAAACGTTGAAAATATTATTTCAATAATACTCATCTAATTCTACCATATATCTCCTCACCTGAAGCAGCCCCTCCGATTATACACCATTTTCTGACTAACCTTGAGTGAGTTAGTGATTCCGAAGTGGATTTGCTGGGTACATTTGGTAGATTAGAACAATCGATCGCCCTAGTTTTAGGGCAAATCGTCAGCCCTAGTCTTTGGCGACTACGGTGGTTGTTTCACAGGCATTGTACACCATATGATTAGGGTAATCCTTACCAGGCTTGTCAAGTCTGAGACATGGGAAAGAAAAAGAACAAAGGGAAAGACATCACAACGGATTGCGTGGGGCTACAAGTAGAGAATCCGAGAAGACAACCTGTGGGTAATCTAGATAATGTCGAAAGGGAAATGCGAGAGGCAGGGGTGGCGAACATTCAGCCGATAAAAATAGCAAACACAAAGAACAATGCGAGGAACAGGAATGTCAAGGCGAAGGTAGCAAAAGTGGATTCGGGAATACACAGTATTGGAGAAAGAATAACAATCCAGTAAGGTAAGCCTCGTGAACAAGAGCAGGCAGCTTTTGTGAACAGACCAGGTATGTTACAATCACGAAAAAGTTGTGCATACTTAAGTATTGTGTGAAGAGCTAGGGGATGAGGACATTGAGTTGGAGAGTGTAGATTTAACCGACATTGATGGTTCAGAAGAAGATGAGTCAGCATTGAAGGTGTTTGATAGAATGCCACAGTCACCCTCAGTCAAGCAGAATGAAGAAGAGCTAGTATAAAACATGTTCGAAAAAATGCAAAACTGAGTTTCTACAATCACTAAGGAGACAAAAACAAACCATCATTTGCCAGCCTCTTCATTAACAACCGTGATCCAAAGCAAGGGTTACAACTTAAATACATGCAAGTCGAGGATGAAGTTACAATAGAGGAAGAGGACATAATGCCGCTTGAATAGGAATGGGGTACTACCTTGTCGGATGTTTCACAGGGAGGTTCCCAGGCATGAAAGCACTCGAAGGCCTAATTGCTAAATAGGGAGTGCAATGCAAGTTACTGCCCCATGATAAGGGCTGGATTGTGTTCCAATTCGAAGCAGATAAAGACCGAACCAGTGTTCTGGCAGGGGGGCCCTATATTTTGTTTAGGAAAACATTGTTGCTGAAAAAATTGTCACAAGGATTTGCTTTCAACTACCAAGACTTCATGGAAGTCCCACTGTGGTTGCAATTTTCGAATGTCCCATTGGAATTGTGGACTGAAAAAGGACTCTCCAAGCTTGGCTCCTGAGTTGGTAAACCTATCTGCACGGATAAGATAACAGGTAAGAAATCTAGCATTGGTTATGCTAGAATATTGGTTGAGGTAGATGTCCAGGAAACCAGTAACTAGTTTTGATGTTAAAATGCTGGGGGTAAGTAGATATACTCAAATGGTGATTTATGAAACATTTCTCTAGTTATTGCTGCTATTGTAAACAGTTTGGGCATAACCCTTTCGAATGTAAGACTACTGGAAGAACACATAAAAGGTTACTGAAGGAGGTTCCTAAAGAGGGGCCATGAAGGTTGGCAACCCATCAGATAAAGGAGATGTTAATGAGGATGGTGGTTTAAAGAATCAGGCTAATCAGCGTATGGATGCTGAGAAACCTGATAGATCGAAAAGTCACATGGGAATAAACAAATACACAAACCAAGACAGGGAAAGTGGAATGCAAATACAAACAAAAAGGAATAAAGAATCTACTCTAACCAGAGAGGCAGTAAATGAAGCTAGGGGACATAATGACATCCAACCTCGTAGGGTGGTAAAAACAACTAATGGTAGTGACTGGCAGAAGGTGCAGAGTTATAAAAACAGTAACAAAGGCAAGGCAGTGATAATTACCAACAGAAGAATAAATGAAGGTGATAAGGGGCAAGATCAACCGAAGGGGAGTAAGGAGGTAAGTGAGAAATGCACTGCAGATGAAAACCAAAAAACAGAAGGGGAGGGGCCCTCCCAAATGATGAAATGAAGATGTTATGTTAGAATGTCCGAGGCCTAAACACAGCCTCGAGACAAAACAGTGTTGTCCACTTAGTTAGACAACATAATTACAAATTTGCTTGCCTTTTGGAAACCAAACTAACTACAGATGGTTTTGGTAGTATGATAAATACTAAGTTTTCAGGATGGGATTATAGCCATAATTTTAGTTCTATCTTAAAGGGTTGAATTGTTATTGCTTGGAATTCCTTATTTTATTCCTGTCATGTACTAGAGAAGGGTGATCAATTTATCCATTGTCAGGTGCTTTGCCGAACTACTAAAAGGAAATTTTTGGTGACATGTATGCATGGGCTGTATAGTGTGACAACAAGAAGGGAATTATGGCAGAAGTTGATTGGGCTAGCTACGAATTCAATGATGCTATGGATGATAACAGGAGATTTCAATTGTGTATGTACGGCTAGTGAAAAAATTGGATGCCAACCCCCATCTGCATAGCTGTTGAAAGATCTACAAGAATTACGTGTGACTCTTAGATTGGAAGATGCTCCATTTAGAGGGGAGACTTTCACCTAGCAGAAAAACTAGTTATGGGAAAAATTGGATAGAGTCCTTATCAACTAAGCATGGGAAGCAAAGGGTATGCACTGTTCGGCTAACTTCTTACCTATGATGGTGGACTCGGATCATTGTCCAGTAATAATAGAATTCATTCAACAGGAAGTCCGCGGGGACAAACCTTTCAAATTTTTCAACATGTGGCTCCACCATCTTTTCTTCCAGGATATAGTTTCCAACACTTGGGACATGGCCGTGGTTGGAGCTGCGCAATACATCCTATGTGCGAAATTGAAGGCATTGAAGACCCCCTTGAAAACTTTGAATAATGAAGAGTATGGTCACATTGCTAGTAAAGTAAAGAAGGCACAGGAGGGGTTTCAAAGAGCATATCAAGATTCCCTAAGCAGACCCGAAGATGCAGAATTAACACTTGTGGTGAATACTAAAAGGAAGCATGCGATATTTTTGCAAGATGCTGAAAAGCTATTTTACCAACAAAAAGCCAAATGCAATCACTTAATGGAGGCTGATAGAAGCACTAGGTACTTCCATGCAGTGGCTCGGAAGAGAAGTAGACAAAATGCAATCACCCATCTTATTAAAGAAGATGGATCCGAAACCACAACAATGGAGGAAGTGACAGAATGTATCGTAAACTATTATAAGGGGCTTCTTGGCACTTCATCTCCTCGGGAAAGCGTAGACCTACAGGTGATAAGGAATGGAGAAATGTTGGATCCAGAGATGCATGAAACTTTGATTGCCTCAATTACGGATCAGATGGTTATACATCCGCATTCTTTAAGAACCAGTGGGATAGCGTTGGACAAAATGTCAGGGAAGCTGTGCATGAGTTCTTTGTTAATGGTCGTATGCTAAAACAACTCATCCACATTATCATCACTCTTATCCCCGAGAAGCAGACAACAATGAGAGTGATTGATTTTAGACCAATAGCTTGCCTGAATGTTGTGTATAAGGTGATTACGAAAATTTTGACTGAGCGTATGACTGTGGTTGTGGGGAAAATAGTAGAGCTGGCCCAATTTGCTTTTGTACTAGGTAGGAGTATGCTGGACAATATTTTCTTAGCGCAGGAACTTGTCAGGGGCTACAGTAAAAAATGCATCTCCCCACGATACATGATCAAAATTGATATTACAAAAGTCTATGACACGGTCTCATAGGAATTCTTGGAAGAAATGATGAAAGGCCTGGGATTTCCAGATAGGTTTATGTATTGGATTATGAAGTATGTAACAATAACCTCATTCTCGGTCTTGATCAATGGTACATTACATGGGATGTTCAAGGAGAGGAGAGGATTGAGACAGGGAGACTCGATGTCACCCATATTTTTCTTGCTTTGTTTGGAATACTTATCAAGGGTGTTAAAAGTGAGAACGGCCAGCCCCTCCTTTAACTTCCACCCGAAATGCAAGCAATTAGGTATCCAACATTTTGCCTTCGCTTATGATCTTATGTTACTCTCCAGAGGTGATTACACATCAATCCGTGTACTGGTGGATGGATTGAGGGAACTAAGAGAGGTGGCAGAGTTGTGGGTAAATCCCTCAAAATCAAATATCTACCTAGGCGGAGTATGGAAGCGTGATAGAGAAGACATTTTACAGATGGTTGAGTTTCCTATTGGTGAATTCCCAGTTCGGTATTTGGGAGTCCCCTTAGCACTGATAGAGGTATTAGTTAATAGAGCCTATGGTCAAGCCCATTCCACATTCTATAATATCTCTTGTAATCTACCAATTAATTCTGCCAACTGTGTACATCTGTAACGGTACATAATTACTTAAATCTAGGCTCTTACATAGGCACTTACATAGCTCAGCGTTTCTTATTCTTCTGTATAAATTCAAAGTTTCTAATATTAGTAGCTCAATTCTCAATATTACTTGAATCAGTGGAGACCTACATTAATGCATGGAATGGGAAAAACTTGTCATATGCGGGGAGGATTGAATTGGTCAATTCGGTTCTCCAACGAGTTTTATCATTTTGGCTTCAGGAATTCCCTATTCCAGTAGTTATCTTTGATAAGATAACCTCCATATGTAGACTTTTTCTATGGGGTGGTAAGCATTTTAAGGTGGCGTGGGATAACATTTGTGTACCTAAAGAGGAGGGTAGTTTGGGATTGAAGAATTGCAAAATATGGAATTCGACTTTATTGGCTAAAGTGTTGTGGAATATATATGTCGAAGCAAATTCCTTATGGGTGAGATGGATCCGTGAAATCTACTTGAGAGGAGTACCAATATGAGATTGGGTACCTCACAATAGAGACTCCCCCTATTAAAACGATTGGCAATGATCTGTAACACAATGGTGGGAAAGTTAGGAGGGCGAAGTGAAGTGGTAAATGAGATGCAAAAGTTATGTGTTAATGGAGTCTTATCATCACACAAGGCCTATGAGTTCATGCGATTTAAACACACAAGACGCCCATGGATGTCCTTTATTTGGAAACAGTACATTCGCCAAAATACTCCGTCATTGCATGGCTTAGTTTGTGGAATAGATTGCCAACAAAAGACAATCTTCCATTCTTACATCTGGACCAAACATGCAGGTTGTGTGAGACTGAAATATAATCTGTTGACCATTTGTTCTTTAAATGTTCTTTTATAGGTGAGATTTGGAACGCAATCCAGGGATGGTTAGGAATGACTAGAGGCATGTCCACCATCTCAAGTGCTATTAAGTGGATCCAGAAAGAATATAATGAAGCCCGCCTTCGAAGTAAAGCTGCACGACTAACATTCCTATGCATTTTGTACACGATATGGAAGACCAGAAATGTTGATCAATTAGATGAAGCCTCTATTACAAGTTTCGACGTGATCTTAAAGATAAAAGTTGTGATGTATAAGATATTGTATAAATTGTATCTTGTTGAACTTATTAACTTTTAATGCCTCGGTTGTTTTTGAAATTTGATGTATAGTTTTGGCTATTGCTTCTTTTGGATGTATTAGGGGTAATTATAGCTAACCTCTAATTGGATGTGTTGGAGTATTGGGTGCATTTGATGTAGGCTTTTCGGATTACATGTTTGATCGGGGTATGCCCCAATGATTGTTGTACATACCTTTTGATGAAATATACTATTTACCTTTCATAAAAAAAAGAAGCCTGCGACTTGCATCAGATGGTCCGAACATGCTTGCGGTAGCTGTGTGTGGGGGAGAACTACAGACGCCATCTAGTGGCACTACAAGGCGACATGAATGGAAGTCTCTGTGGCTTTGTCCGCAACGCAGAAAATAGCCAAAAAATGCAACAAACATAGAGAAAACTCAATCACAGATAACCATAAATCAGACAAAAACAACTTACGTTGATGGGCATCTCCATACCGCACACACTATGCCACATCCACTTTCCAATTTTTCAAGCATCACATCGCTTCCTCTGCGCCTGTGTATGGGGTTTATTAATGCCCATTGTTAGTGGCATTTCGCCACTGGCAAACCAAAAGCCACTAATGACGTAGAAGCTTTCTCCAAAATCCAAACGACGTCATTTTAATTTCATTATGAAACGATGTTGTTTCACTAATCAGATAACATCTTCTTAATGACATTAACGTGTCTGATTAGGAGGTTCTATTAACACATAACAGTGTCACATCACAATAAATAACGGTGAGGGTAACGTCATTTCACTAATCAAATAACTTCTTAATGGCATTGACGTGTCAGATTAGGGGGGTCTTTAGACACGTGACAGTGTCACATTAGCATAGATAATGGTGAGACAAACGTCATAATTGAAAAAATTGAAAGTTTGTGTACTTTATTGCTACTTTTTAAAATTCGGGCTATAATTGAAAACTGAGAAAAGTTTGAACTTTTTTTAGTAATTAACCCATAAATAAATAATAATTAACACGATTAATTTTTAACCATTAATAAATAAAATTGTGAAAATTATTAGTATTCATTAATTTATTATATTTACATATGACTACTTATATTAAAATATAATCATATTAAAATATATTATTAATAATTAATAATTAAGATGATTAATTTCTCATATTTTATAAAACATTAATAATATATTGATGTTATTGATTCAATTTTTTTGTTGTATTATCCTATAGAGTTTTTTTAATCATTTTAGCATGTTGATATTAGACGTACTTTTGATTAGTATTTTTTATATCTTAGTAGTTTATTAGACTCAATGTTACTACCTTAACTTTTCTTATCTTATCAATCCACTACACTTATTGTCAATGTTGAGGAACATTTTTCTGTTTCATTGACCTGTTGAACTTGATGTTATTGTTGAGGATTTATGATAGTTTGAATTTTTTCAATTTTATTGATTAACATATATTCATATACTATTAATTGGTATATAAATACATAACAATTAATATGTAAATATTAATTTTATTACATTTGAAGAATGTTTTAATTCATTAATATAATATAATATAATATAATAATAAATTAAAGTTTTACTTATCATACAATCATATTAATAAATAAGATAAATAAAATTTTATTTTACTTTATAATTCGTGTACCATTACGTGTCCAAGGTCTTTTGCTCTTTTTGGCATCTTTTACTTTGACACAAATCTTTTTATTTCTTAAAAGAAAGGGTTTGAGAAGATTTAATTGTCCGAAATGAATTTTTAGACACGTGAATTTATCAATATCAAGCTTTTAAAAAGAAAAAATTAAAATAATTCGTTTGTTACAAACCATCACTATTGGTTGCTAACTGCCGGTTGTCCGTGTAAGGAAAATTGGATATGTATGTCCTCGATCATGAGTCATGGCATTTGACAGAAAAACTAAACAAAAGGGACTTCTGGGGAATTTCAAATAAGAATTAGAGTTTCTAAAGAGATTTTAGTGGAAAGACGAAAATATCTGTTTTACGCTTTCATAAAATAATGAATTAATTCAATAAAAAGAGATATTGTTGATATTAACATAGCGCACGATGCAAAAATAGGAAATAGAGAACCTTCGAATCACAACAGTGTGCTCATGATTCACTCGTAGAACCTCATCAAATGAATGCAAGCAGTGTAGGAGGGAGTCGCAAAACAGGCCATGGAGTTCACAGCTTCCATTCACCTGCAAAAGAATCTTCTGCCACTAAATTTTAGTAAATATACCATATTTAAGCAACATCCTGAATCACTTTGACAGGATTCCATTGCAAAACTCGCACACAGCTTAGTTATCAAGCTTTCACACGTAAAATAGGCGGAAACTAAAGCACAGATTGTTGGGAAAAGAAGTGTCAGAGATACAAGCGCGTGAATGCCTCAGGATTACAGTGCCATCTTGTTACAGAATTACAAACCTCGAATTACAGAACAGTCTGGTCAAGCCCCCACACTAACTAATATTAAAAGCTTGGAGCTTAGGCAACTAACCAATCACAGAAGTCTCATTATATTTTTAGTATTACGTTTCAATGCCAAGTGCATAAGTTGATGGGAAGGACCGATATCGGATCAAACATACACATGCTTGAGTTCTACGATCAATTGTTACTTGCATTCTCCCTTCAGTCATCTCCGAGAAATTGCATATGCCATTTACAGGGAAGAATTATGAAGGTACGTTGAAGTGAAAGAGCCAAGAGATGACAAAGGCAAAGACCATACAAGCCAGTAGGAGATTCAGGAACCTGTGTCCTTGCCAGAAGCTCCTGCTCTCCGCCGAACGTCCAGTAGTGGCACCAGGTACCACTGTGCCATCGTAGACCTCATTCCAATGCTCCACCAGTTCATTCTCGTTTGCAACAGCAACATTTCGTGCAACTGATCCACAAATTTCACAGGTCCTGCAATTGAATCAAATAGATCAACCCAACAATTGATTTGAAAATTTTGTGATATACAACAATAGCAAACTACTCAAACCAAACATAATGGTAAGAAATAGCTAAAGAAAAATTAGGATCCTCCTAATCTCTTGGTCTCCACATAATACTGCTACTTGACAAGCTATACAATAACATTATGCATGAGGATTACTTAAGAGCCTGAAGCTCACAAACAACCTAAAATACCAAATAAAATGAATGATGCCCTTAACTTAGATCAGGATTATAACCCATTAACCGGTTATGGTCTTAATCGAGTATGATGGAGAGAGGATAATTTGGACACGGTTGGCATTGCCAAGGCATTTGAGGCTTGGTTATCCAGAAAACCTTACCTGTTCTCTGGTAAAAAGTTTTCATGAATGGTCACTCAGCAGGATAAATAAACCGAAGCTGTCAAGTACATAGGCACATCTATAAAGGACTTCACTGCACAGCATATGTTTCCAAGCATCAGGCTACTCTGTTCCTCACGAGTTCTGTTTATGTGCTTATTCGTGTCTGCACACAGTTGAATATTCTGTCTAAGAATTTACATTTAGCATATCTTATCACTCTATAGCATATGCATCCAAACTTCCTGTTGTATTCAATTTCTCTTCAAGCTTAACTGCAACTTGCCATGCAGTACAATATGCACAGGATAAGTTGTTGAAATATAAAGAGTGGGAGTTGTCCCATATTGGATAAAGAGAGGAAAGTAAACTAACATATAAGTCTAGTGGGCTACTCCACCTATCACCAATTGGTTTTAGGATGGAACCTTACTTGGGCTTGTATGTGGTCTATCTTTCCTTCTCGTGTGGCCCCGTAGGCCCATTATATATTGTAACAACATGCAACTATAAATGTGTTGAAATTATGATAACACAATCCAATAACCAACATATGTTCTATCTCAGCCATATTAAAGTCCACATTCAATTGCCTATCAGCCATATAGGATAGTTTCCCACTTTTATCTAAGTTCCAAATCCAAGCTACCTATGAAATTTGACCTTCTTCATTTTTTTTGACTCCATTGCTCTTCTCCCACAAACAATTTGCATTGTATATACTAAAAATTTCAGCACTATGCCTTTACATGTCTTTTTTTTTGTGATAATACATTCTAGTGGCATTTATCTAAAATTTCCTTATTAATCCTATAGTCTTAAGGTGGAGTCCATTATCCATTAGCCTCATCAATCCTCTAAGGTTGTTGGTGAATATGGAATCCATTATTATTGATATTCTATAAGTGAAATTATTCCAAACTAGATAAGAAAAGAGAAAGAAGTTATTTATTATATAATATTTTAGAATTTTAAGAGAAAACATTTATTTCTTTTTGTATATAAAATCACTTAAAATATATATTATTCCTATTTTTCTTATAGTAACTATTGTGTATGGCTCATATGAAATAGCACACAATAATAAGAGTTTTTAGTACAACATGACCATGCATTATAAAGTGTTCTTCTTTGGAAAGAAAAGTTGAAGATACGTTTTAATGCAGATGTAATTTGGATATAGCATCATACGATAGAGTAGAAACCGATGAATATATGATCTAAGATATGAGAGC
This sequence comes from Erythroxylum citrifolium, assembly GCA_026284465.1. Lineage (NCBI taxonomy): Eukaryota > Viridiplantae > Streptophyta > Magnoliopsida > Malpighiales > Erythroxylaceae > Erythroxylum > Erythroxylum citrifolium. The sequence continues at coordinate 62,744,355 of JANKOE010000205.1, read as the reverse complement.
ATTTGTACCCATTTCTCTTTTTGAAAACAAATACTAGGGAATATACTAGCAAGATTGCAAGTGTATTTGTGCTTGTGTTCCTCTCAAGAAAGAGTTGTGTAAATGTAGTGCTAGATATAGTTTGAGACACGGTTACTATGTATGAGATGAATTTCCTAATTAAAGGGGAACAAATGCTAAGGAGAATCTAGGTTCTGTTAAGGATATGGAAATAGGCTGTGGGTGTAGGGGTAATGCTCCATGGTAAAATACATGGGTAATTTTGTAAATTTCTAGTAGGTATGATTTACATATAGTAAAAAAAGACTCAACTTTTCTATGTGTCTGCACGTCTACCTGACGCAGGCCACGATCATGGGCAACTTGTACGCTTTATGTCACGATCGTGATAGGGAGGCCATGATCATGGGCCAAGTCTTATGCTTCTGTCACAATCGTGACGATCTGACCATGATTGTGGGCTGTCTTCCGTGCTTCTGTCGCAATTATGGGTCATTGTTTCGGTCCAAGTCATGACAAAGCAAATTTAGTGATCACAAACATATATCCTTTTTACACGTACGTTCTACTAGATGTTGACCATTTTTCTCAAAGATAAATCTTTTATTTTGCTTTTTGGGTTATGCTTTGTGGTCATCATTTCTGGCTGAATCTACGAGAAAATAAAATGGTACAAAAACCTTCCACATAAGGTCATGGCCCTAGATGACCTTATGTGGAGAAGCCCCTTGTACGCAAATATTTGACCAGATTTAAATCAGGCTTTAAAAACAACTAAGCTCCACTCCATTTTCAACAGTTTCAACAAGTCTGTAGTTCATTGTTAAAGAAATTTAAATAGGAAGATGCCTTTTTAAAATTTATGATTAGCAAATATACCAAAAGCAAATTTTGGAAATACCACAAACGTATGGCTTTTGTCGTCAAAAGTGTTCTGATACGCTGTATTATACTATCACTAGCGAAGAAAGAGAACAAAGGATATGGAAATGATTAGAATAAATAAGTTCATTATTCGGTCGTCTCTACCCCTGGAGTTCAGTTCCTGTTCGTTCCTCCTATAAAGAGTATAGTTTCCAAACGTTACTGGAATCTTTCAATGGTGATGCCATGTTCTGCTATATATAAAACTCTTATTATCAAAGTTATCGAGATTTTGTGAAATTTAATTAATATAGAAAAATATTTTAGATTATGATTGTTGATAACTTATACTGAAAATTAATTTAAACAGTAGGATATGTAAGGACAACAAATGATTTTTATTATTGCAAATATTAAAATTTAGTAAATAATTACTTTATGATAATAAATATTATTTAGTATTAAAGATATAACGTGTAATAAAATAGAAATTTACGTTAAAAAATATTTTCTAACATTCCATCTATGATCTATTTTGGAATTCATGTTTTGCTTTTGTCACTTTAGATAGGGTAATAACGGAATTAAAGGTATTTCAATTAGTTTCTTTAAAAATGTTTTTCTCTGATAGCTGCTTTTCTTGCAGCAATCTAGGCACAATTTTCTGGATAACATATTTCCTGCATTGAATTCAACTTCTTTGTTTCGAGATTGCATCTCTGCTTGTTACAAAGATACATGTTAAACAATGTCATAGGATCGGCAGTATAGAAACTTCTCAGGCTGTAACAATTTGCTAACTACGAGGGTAGGCAAGAATACTTTTGTTAATTTGGTGTAACAAAAAGGCTAGGATTGGATCGGTTCCAAGAAGCTAGATATTGTACCATACACAACAAACAACCGCTGAAACGTTAATTAGCAATAACAAAAATTAAAAAACGAAACTAAGTATATTGTCTGCAATCAGCTATATTATATCCTACTTGAGGAAACTTACATATAAATCTTGTTAGTTTATTTCTACGAAACTTTCAATATATATGCGCATATATATATGTGCCACTACACAACATAGATAAAGATAAATGTTTTTGCCTGCTTGCCAATACCAACTTTTTTTTTCCAAGATAGAAATAATCTTGGAATTACTTGACCCTAAACTGTTTCAGCCGCTTTCAGGTAATACTACTGACTGCATGAAACAAAAATTTGAGAAATCGAAGAAATTTGTTCGACCTTACAATTTGCTGTACTTTTAGACCGAAAGACTGATAGTTTCTTAGAGAAGGAAAATGCTCTTGAGCCGAATCCTGGAAACAGTACAATAAATAAAACAACAAAACTGAAACTGTTAGGGCCTGCAACTTTACAGCTAGCTTGATATTAAACAAATATGTGACTCTCTGATTCGTTGAGCATAAATGACAAGAGAAATGGCTAGCATGGTTTTCGAGACAGCTGGAGATGTATACTTGATTAGATATGTAATCTAAGTTTCATGTGAATCTTATTGTCGTTTCTTATGTAGCAAGCATATCCCTGTATATTAGCTTGACGGGATATCTGCAATCTTTTGCGTGGTAATAAGCAAAAACCCTTCAGGGCTTTTAACTTCCTGTATAGTTCAATCATCAATGGATTGAGATTGTTGACAATTTTCAGTTTCTTTGATCTGATGTTGTACTAGTACTGTCTTTACTCTTTACCATGTTAATCTGATATATTCATCTAGTTCACAAATTGGTCTGTGCTATCAAAATTGACCAACGATCTATAAGGAGTCACTAACATGATATTTAATTCGTATTTATATAAGTATAAATCAAATGTAGTCACACATTAGTGATATGTAAATGTTGTTTCAGGTCAGATGTACCAATGGATTTACTCACAAATTAGGCTGCAATAAGCAGTATTTCTTGTAAATTAACTACCTACCAAAATTAGAGAAGAAGAAAAAAAAATGTTCAACCTAAAGTGTACATTCTAGGCATTTTCTGTTGTGAGGTATACAGGAAATAATAATTAACAAATGTAATTTTTATAGCTTAAAGAAGCCAGAATTTCATAGTTTTTTTTAAGATGTCCACATAAGTTGAAAACTATTCCAAGAGTGCCGTTTCAACATTTCACTGCTATATAATGTGAGAGACTATCTTAACTGGGCACTGTGATCATATCAGGCAATATAAGTAGTAACAATGTTCTTAATGTCAGATAGTAATTTTCATTAGTTTACTAGACTTCCCTGTCACGAGTCATATGGTAAGTTGGTATATCTCTTATTTTCAAAAGCATCCTCGAAATTCTTTTCATGAACTTTTTGTTGATATCCAAAAGAATCTCAATAAGTCTTTCATCCATTAATCTCCCATTCTTTAGTGAAAAACAAGGTTTTGAATAATGGGTTGTAAATGATATTCCCTCCTATTCAAAATAAAAGTCGTTTTAGAGGGATGTATACTTATTAAGAAAGTTAATGAAATGTTTGATATACCCTTATTTAATTGCATGTTGAAGTGCTTTGAAAACATAATATGTGTAATTAAGATGTGAGAGAAATTAAAGGGTAATTTTGAAAGTAAAATCATAAACGTGCATGAAAAGTCACGAACGACACTTATTTTGAATAATTATAATCCCTCTAAAACAAATTTTATTTTTGATAGGAGAGAGTATATGATTTACTAAGGATGGCAACGACTCAGACCCTATGACTCTAGTTGCTGGGATCGGGCCCGAGGTAGCGAGCTCGAGCCCGACTTGGCCAGCCTAATTTTTTAAAAAATGTAAAAATACCAAAACAACGTCGTTTTTCATATAAGGTTTGGGTCTTGGGCTTGAGAACCGATCAATCCGAACTTGGCTTATTGACTTTAAACTTGGCCAAGCCTGGGCCTGGTTGTCATCTCTATGTTTTACTATTCGACGTGAGACCAGATCAATCTGAACTTGACCTGTTGACTTCAAACCTGGTTGAGCCTAGGTCTAGTTGCCATCTCCATGTTTTACTATTCTAGCACATCACAACAATTACAATTAGTGCAACTAACCATGAAGCAGCAAGCTCAATAAAGATTATGCATCATAATTTACATCCTTTATAAAAAGATCATAAAATTATAACATCATGTATTTGTTTAGGTGATAGAATAAGAGTACCAACCCATAGATCAAATAAAATTCAACTAACTGCTTAGAAATATGTTTATAAAAAATAAAATGAACTTCTCTTGTTAGGTCAAGGTTTATATTTAACGATTTTGATGATAACTATATAATATTTCAAAATTCAAATTGTATTTATTTCCTTTTATAGGCAACGATATAATCCTTAAAAAGAAATAAAATCATAGGAAAATTGTTTCCTTTCCTGTAAGAACTCTCTTTATGAACTTACCTAATTAGAAATGGTTCCATGACATCTAGAAGAATCTCACTAATTTGACAATCTAGCTTCGGAAGCTTTGATAGAATGTTTATCTTAATGTTTAAATACCAAAGACTTCAGCAGAGATGATATTGACGATTAAGAAACAACTATTTGAAGAAAATGTCTATTTAAAGAAGAAGCCACAACATTTGCAAATAAGAGACAGACTTGCGAAATACTTTAGTAACATCAATATCTATATTAAAATCTTTGTGTCTTAGAAAGTAAAATCACTCTATTGAGAGAGACTGTTAAACCCTTTATACATTTCTTGTTGAGTGCTTGTAGAGGTTTGTTAAACACTACAAGTGTGGAAGGTTGAAGAACCTTGAAAAATATGTACTTGTGAGCTTGGAGAGGCTCGTAAAAATTTACTACTTAGATTTTATAGTGAAACACTCAAGTTGAATACCTGGGGACTAGACATAGGCTTCGTTATAAGCCGAACTAGTATAAATTGACTGTGTCACTCACTCTCTCTTAACTTTTAAATTTTTGCATTATAGTGTTGTGTTTTCAACTTGCAAAAGGCTCGTTCGATTTTACAATAGGCTCCTTCTGTTTTATATTGCAAGAGGTTCCTTTCGTTTTTGAAAGAATTAACAAGCTTCTATCGATTAACAGGCTCTTTTCGTTTTGACTGTTAACAGACACCTATCAATTAATAGGTTCCTTTCTATTTGAACGCTAGTAGGTTTTTATCAATTAACAGACTCCTTTCTTTTTAAGCTTTAGCAGGCTCCTTCCAATTAACAGATCCTTTTGTTTTCAATGTTAACGGGATCTTTTCGAATGTTGATAGGACCCTTCTATTTATAGAGTTATTTTGTTTCAGAGGATATAATCAATTGTAAAGTACCTTGCAAATTTTTTTACATATAATTCACCCCTGTAGTGTTTGCTTTATCATTTGGTATTAGAGTGAAGGTTCACATTTGTTATGTTTTACAACATGTGATAAATCATGGTAAACAATTTGAGAAGTCTTAAAGGAAAATTTGTCTCAAAGCCTCTTTATTTTAATGGAAACAACTACTCCTACTGGAAAGAGAGAATGATTATTTATCTTCAATCTATAGATATCGAAATCTGGCAAGCTATCAAAGTTGGAGCCATATCTCCTGCTACTGAAGACGTAAAAGTGTGAACTGATGCTAATAGAAGAAATGGACAGCTGAATGCGAAAGCAAGACATTATCTGATATGTGCACTATCTCTGGAAGAGTACGAAAAAATATCTTATGTTATTCTACAGTAAAGGAAATGTGGGACAAACTACTAGTTACCTTTGAAGGAACGAACAAGGTAAAGAAATATAAAATAAGTCTTTTAGTGCATTGATAGGAAACTATTTTCATGAAACAGGGAGAAACAATAGATAAATTCTTTAGACTTTTCAACAACGTCATCACTGCCTTGAAGAACTTGGGTAAAATATATCCCAATGAAGAGCTGGTGACAAAAATTCTAAGATCACTACCAAAGGAACAGAGACCTAAGGTGATAGCTCTACAGACTGAAAAGGATCTCGACACTATCTCACTCAACCGGTTAAGAGGAAACTTAATGATCCATGAAGCCAAACTTAGGCGGGATGAAGGATCCTTATATAAAACAGGAATGACACTAAAAGCAGCTGATGAATCAAACAGAGATGAAAACGACAATGAATTGGAAATAGATGGAGATGATGAATTCAAATTTATGGTCAAAAAATATGTCAGCTTCTATAAAAAGAAGCTTATGAAGAAAAGAGAAGGAAACAAGAAAACTAGAAAAAATAGATTCCTATCAAAAGGGAGCAGTGGTAATAGCAATACACAAAACAATCAAATCATATGCTATCACTGCAAGAAAGCTGGACAAACGAGACAGAATGCCCTCTTTTTCAAAAGGAAAAATCAGAAAATAGAAAACCCGAAAAGCAAGCTATGATTGTAACTTGGTTAGATGAGGACTTTGAAAACTTTTAAGAAAAAGGCCCTGAAGAAGTCAGCAACGTTTGCTTTATGACTGAATCAAGAGATGATGATGTATATTATTCTGACTCTGATATTGAAATTGATGAACTAAGAGATGCATATCATAAACTGTATGATCATTATAAAAAACTGACAGTGCAGTATTTCAAAAAGGTTGAGAAGTCCAAAAATAATGATAAATCCTTGACGAGGAAGATTGAATCACTAGAATCTAAGAATAAAATTTTTTTGTCTAGAATTATGTCTCTTCAAAATGACAAGAACAAAGTCTCTAAAAAGGAATTCTTGGAACAAAAGGTAAGTCAGTTAGAGAATGCATTGCTTGAAAATGATTTTGTTAAGGTAAAAACACTTAGAAGAAAATGTTGTCTCTCTAGAAAAAGATCTTGCCAATTTTATTGATGGTAGGAACAGTCTTGATGCATTATTTGGAAGTGGTAAAGGTGTTTTTGACAAGGCTAAAATAGGATATAAAGAAAACATCAATATTAGTCCATACAAGAATTTCTTTGTTAAATCCAACAGTAACTATAGCTAAAATAGTAGGAGCCTAACAAATGGCAAAAATCATAGTAACTATCATTCATCGGTTTCGTGTAATTATTGTGGTAGAAAAGGTCATATTAGTCACTCATGTTACTATTGAAAAATGAAGAAACTATCTTAAGAATATGTTTGGAGACTAAAAGGTCAAAATACTAACATGAAAGGGCCTAGAAAAATTTGGGCACCTAAAATAAGATAATACATTATACATATATACTTCAAAGTGGAAACAAGAGAAAATCAATGGATAGTTGATAGTGGCTGTTCGAGACACATGATAGGTAAAATATCACATTTCAATTACATTGAAAGGAAAGATAGAGGTAATGTTGTCTTTGTCGATAAAAACAAGACAAAAGTAGCTGGAATTGGTAAAATTTATGACTCTAACTTGCTTATATTGACAGTGTTCTTTATATTGATGGATTGAAACATAACTTGTTGAGTGTAATTCAATTGTGTGATAAGGGTATAGAGTCACTTTCTATGCATCACATTGTAAAATATTGATAATCTTAATGACAATATTGTATTTATTAGTCATAGAATTAGAACATAAACTTTGCTCAAATGGAAGATATGTCTTCACAAAATTTCAAATGTTTTGTTTCTATAAAAAAACGATTTTTTTATCTCGCATAGAAGATTTGGACATGTTAGTATGAACATCTTATCAAAATTTTCTAAAAAAGAATTAGTGAGAGGATTTACTAACTTGAAGTTTGAGAATAATCAGATATGTAAAGCTTATTTAAAAGGAAAACAAAATAGAAGTAGCTTCCTTCCTAACAACATCGTGTCTACAAACCAGCCGCTTGAACTTGTACATATGGACTTATTTGGTCCTACTAGGACTCAAAGCTATGTTGGTCAATATTACAAATTTGTTATAGTAGATGATTATTCTAGATTTACATGAGTTTATTTTCTACCAAATAAGGATGATACTTTTGAGAAGTTTTGCCAAAAAATTGAAATTAGGATACTGCATTACATCTATTCGGAGCGATCATGGAGGAGAATTCGATAACAAAAAATTCAAAGATTTGTATAATGAAAATGAGATATCTCACAAATTTTCATGCCCAAGAACTCCTCAGCAAAATGGAGTTATTGAGAGAAAGAACAAGACTCTCATTGATATGGCCAGAACAACATTATGCGAAAGTGGTTTACCGCATGGTTACTGGGTAGAATTCGTGTCAACCTCCTGTTATATAGTATAGGTGCCTTATAAGACCTATTCTAAAAAAGGTCCCCTAAGAGATATGGAAAGAAAGAAAACCAAATGTCGTTTACTTTGGAGTATTTGGTTGCAAGTGCTTCGTTCTAAACAAAGGCAATAATGGAAAATTAGATCCTAAATCATATAAAGCCACCTTTCTGGGCTATAGTACTACTAGTAAAAAATTTAGAGTTTACAACAAAAGAATAAGAAGATAGAAGAATCAATACATGTAGTATTTGATGAAGCATTACCCTTAATAATAACAGCTGATTTACATAATGAAGAGCATCCTTTAGCACCTAAAAATACATCATAGACTCAAGCAACACATATATTACCTTCAGAATTACTAGATCAAGAAGGTCTTTCTGAAGCCAGGATAGAGCAAGATCCTTCCTCTCAACAGGAGCTTATACAACAAAGAACACCAAGAGAATGGAGAGGTTTTGACACACATCAGTATATTCTAAGAGACCCTTCTCAAAGTCTAAGAACCAGATCATCCTTTAAGAACAACTTTTTTGCCCTTGTCTCAATTAAAACCAAAAGTCGTTTATCTCTTATTGACAAAAATTAGGTTTGAGCTATGAAAGATTAACTGGATCAATTTGACAAAAACAAAGTTTGGAATATAGTGCCTCGTCCACAAAATAAATCAGTCATTGGAACTTGTTGGGCATTTCAAAACAAACTTGACGAAAATGGTAAGGTGATAAGAAACAAAGCTAGACTTATGGCTCAGGGTTATAATCAATAGGAAGGTATTAATTTTGATGAGACTTATGCACTTGTTGCTAGACTGGGATCGATAAGAATTTTACTTGCCTTTGCATTCTATAGAAACTTCAAACTATTCCAAATGGATGTCAAAAGTGCCTTTTAAATGGATATATTAATGAAGAAGTGTTTGTTAGGCAACCTCTAAGCTTTGAAGATGAAAATCATCCTGACTACATGATGAAATTGACTAAAGCCCTGTATGGTCTAAAACAGGCTCTTCGAGCATGGTATGAGAGGTTAAGTAATTTTTTTTTCTTGAGAATAACTTTGAAAGAGGAAAGGTAGATAAAACCTTGTTTATTAAGAAAAAGGATAATGATTTACTTATAGTACAAATATATGTTTATGACATCATATTTAGTGCTATTAATCAATCTTTCTGTGAAGAATTCTCAACATTAATGTAGGGGGAGTTTGCAATGAGCATGATGGGAGAACTGTCTTTCTTCCTTGGATTATAAATCAGGCAAACAGAAAAAGGATCTTCATTAGCTAACACAAATACACAAAGGAACTTATCAAGAAGTACCATTTTGAAAATGCCAAACTAATAGGTACTCCTATGTATACTAGAACTAAACTTAATATGGATGAAAAAGGCAAGGCTATTGATGAAACAAAGTACAAAGAAATGATCGGGTCACTACTATATCTTACAAGCTCAAGACTATATATTATACTTAGTGTGTGCCTTTGCACACACTTTCAATCCGATCTAAAAGAAAGCCACCTTTAAGCAATCAAGAGGATCTTTCGATATCTTCATGAAACTATGGATTTCATATTATGATATCCAAAAATAGATTCGCTATTGTGATGCAAATTATGCAGGTGATAGAGTTGACTGAAAAAGCACAAATGGTCACTATTAATTTCTTGGAGGATGTCTTGTTTCTTGATCTTGCAGGAAACAAAATTACACAACGCTTTCGACGACTGAAGTGAAATATATAGTAGCTGCCAACTGTTGTGCTCAAGTCTTATGGATGAAGCATCAACTCTAGGAATTGTCTTTGAACTTTACTCGTATTCCTATATTATGTGATAATGTTAGTGCTATAAATCTTTCTAAAAATCCTGTGCATCATTCTAGGACTAAGCATATAGAAATCAAACATCATTTTTCTTAGAGATCATGTTTTAGAAGGAACCAATGATCTTTTGAATGTTAATACTGAAAATTAAGTAGTTGATAACTTCACTAAGCCACTCTCTAAAGATAGATTTTGCGTGTTATGAAAAGTGCTTGGTATGTGCAAACTATTTGATATTATTTCTATATGAATATTCTATGATACTTTTATTTGCAGACATTAGTAGGCTCCTTCTAGTTTAAAAGGCTCCTCTTAGTTTAAAAGGCCCCTCGTAGTTAGAGACCTTCATTTAGTTTAGTAGGATCCTTCTAGTTTGGAAGGCTCCTCTTATTTTATAAAGCTCCTCTTAGTTTGACAGAGTAGGATATACGTGTCCTAAAAAGGAAGTCACTTCATGGCATCGTTTCAGCTTTTAAAAACACATGCACTGCTCTGATAGCTTTTAATGTGTGTCTGACAAAAGATACGCAGATGATCACACTCCCTCTTTTGACCTGTATAACTGTCCATCCTCTCACTAGATCAACGCTCAAGAATCGCTTAGTATACCTTAAGCAAAATTCTCTCGTTTATTCATCTTTGTCATTCTCATCAGTGCCACCCTTTCCTCTCTACATCCTAATTCTCTATTTTCTCTCAAAAACTTCTAAACCTCGCCAAGCTCTTTTACAATGGAAACAACAAAATCAAAGGGACTGAAGAAAACATTGGCTTCAACTTCTAGCCATGGCGAAACTCCGCGCCATGGACAAACTCTTGCTTCTGAGTCCTCATCACTATCTCCAATAGTAGGTTCTTTGAATACTTATACTAAACTTGTTTTTGTCTCTTCTACGCCCTAAACTTCAGAAACAGCCGTTCAAGAGACTTTAAAAGAGAGAAAAAGGAAGATTTTTGCCATACTATCTCTGGAATCAGATTCTAATTCCTCTTTGTTGGACCAATGGTGGTTGACAAAATTAATTCCACTTGTGTTTTGATAATAACAAGATAGATAGACTTGATTAA
>JANKOE010000205.1:62615255-62626986 GCA_026284465.1 Erythroxylum citrifolium | reverse complement strand
AGTTGGCAAGTCACGATTCATCATGTTTTTAGAGAGGGAAATGCTACAGCTGATGCTATGGCTCGGATCAGACCTGAGGTGTCTTTGGGCCTGGTGGTTTTTCAACAGCCCCGGATGTTATAATGCCAACTCTTAATGATGATCGCATGGGTGTTAGTCGCACTCAGCACCTTAATCCTGTTATTAGCTTTAACTAATTGTTAGCTCTTTTATTTACCAAAACAAAAAAGAAATAAATCTTCCCTCAATCTTGCTCGTAAGCTCTTTTTTATGTTAGGAAAACCTAAAACGAGAATTCAATGAAAGGCGGCTTCCAAAGGCTCAAAAAGCAAAAAATCTCTTTAAAGGCTGTCCTCCAAAAGATCTAATTAAACTTAATAAGAATATTTATAAGTTATGGTTATATAAAAGAGTCATAATGTAATTAAAATTAAGTGTTCACAAATCATTGGATTCCGTATCATAAGTGAGGTACCTGTTCATTTTCCCATACTAATGCTGATTAGGTTTTGCTATAAAAATCATGTTTAAACAGCTAGTAACTAACACCTATCTCACTCCTATATTTGACACTGGTTAACTACTATTTCTGTAATCCTCGATATCTTTGAACTTGAATTGATTTCTAATAACTTCTACAAAGTTTTTGTCCATTATGTTTAACTTCTAATCAACTTTAATTTCTTATTAATTAGAAAATTTAAAAAATGTTGCACTTAAGTTTGGAAACTTCACCTCCAATTATCACCTATAAGTTAACGAACTAAATATGAGAAAAATCATCTAATTCAAATAAACTATGCTTTAAGAATAGTTTATTACAAGCTAATGTAAGCCCTGTAAGCATGCAAATATAGACTTATCAAATTTTCTTATACTTGACTCATTGTTTGTCCTTAAGCAATCGACGAAATACAACCTAACCAATTAGACTAACTATTTCGACCAAAAATAAATAAAATTAGACTAACTAACTAAAATAAGAAATAATTTGACTCTTTTAAGTGTTCGGTAGCATTTAACATATGTCACAAGCCTTTAAATCTCTAAGTGCCTTTAGTGGAGGAGTTATAGCCTTTTAAGAGTTTATCTTAATGATACCTACAAACATTGGCCTATAAACATTAGTCAGCTTAGCGATTTACGACATAAGATATACATATTTCAACCTTTAATTGAAAGACAAAAATACATAATATTTTAAAAGAATCATTAAACAATCAAAACAAAGCAAGTACCATTCCACCTCCTTCATTAATTTCAAATACTTCAACTTGACATTTTCTTACAAGACATCACTCATTCACATGGGTATTTGAATTTTTGGGTGAGGTAACCTATAATATTCTTATGAAATTAAGGCCTATTGTTTTCATTTACATGTTTTAGTTTTCTATTTTTATTTTCAAATTTAGTCAAATTAATTTTATTTAATAATGTATTTAATTTTTAATTTAATTAAATAAATAATTATTAATAAATATAATTAAATTTAAAATATCTTCAAAATATATATTTCTAATGAAATTTGATTTAATAATTAAAATATATTTAAAATAAAATTAAACTATAAATAAATTTTAATATTAATAAAATAAAATAAATTTATTGATAATTTATTCTTAAACATTATTTAAGAAATTAATATAAATTTAATCAGTAACTTATCTTTAAGTTTTATCTAATATATAATTGTCATTAGTAATAAAAATATAACTACATTGATATTAATAACCAAACATGTTTTTGTTCTTATTTGAAAAAAACAAAAACTAAAAAATACAATAAAAAAAGAAGTGAAACAAAACGACCCCTAAATTTAGCATAGGTTTAAACATCATCTAATTTTCATTTCTCCAATAAATACATTCCTGAAAAAATTAAAAGGTCTTTGGGTTTGGTTGTAATGAGGTCAAAGGGACAATTGGATTAACAAAGGAAAGGAATATGGAAAAACAAAATATTCATAATTAGTATAGCAGGAGTGAGAAACTGATTAACAAATCTTTATCAACTCCTTATATCTAGCAAAATTCCTCTCTTCATTCTTTTCAAGTGTAAGAAAACCATTTCAATCGATTTTTCACATATTTTTGTTTCTTTTTATCTTCTATCTTTTCATTTTTTTAAAACCAGCACATTTTTCCTTTTTACATTATCATTTCATATACATCACTATCTTCCTCACGCTTAAATCTTTGCTCACCATATCCTACAACTTCAAATCATAAGTAAAAGCTCCACTAATCATGAATTAGGATGAAATTACTTGTTTTGCTTTTAGGCTCAAGGTTCTTTGAGAAAAGTAACAAAGGAAGTGCTAAATTTTGTTTAAGGTTCAAATGGTTCACTAATGGCTCAATATATAAAGAATTAGGCAATTTTGCTCAACCAAAATCGTAAGTGCCTTTATCATTTTCATACTGGTACATATCTTAAATGTAATATCAGAGAGATGAAATGCAAGTTCTAGAAGTCCAAAGTTAAAGAAGATATCTGCATTTGGAAGAAAAATTTACATGTTGGCTCAATTTCTCATGAGACAACTTAAGTCAATTGAAAGTATCATCACTTAATAAATTTGGTTTCCTAGCCTTCATAAAGTCAAATTTTTGTAGCAACCACTTAATTATATTATTTACCTAATTTTTAATAACCAATCTTAACTAAGAATTATGTATGAACTTATATATCAACCTAAATTAACTAATGATATCTTAAACATAATATAGAAATAAAAGTAAAAAATAAACCTAAAGCATTCAAAACATACATCTTTAAAAAATTGCTAGTTATAACTTAAAACTTAAGGCAAACTTTTAGAAATTTACCCTCATGCCTAAAAATAATATTGTCCTCAATATTAGAAAAGTAAGATAATAAGAGCAATCATGAAAGACAATTAAGGTAAATAAATCTACCTTACGTTAATGCAAGGTTGGTAAAGTAAAATTTAAAAAAAATTAAAAATTACCTACAAAAGAAATAAATCAAAAAAGCATTAATAGAAATCTAGAACTAAGAACCTAAAATAAAAGAAAAGTAGTATTAAATGTTGGGTTACCTCCCAATAATCACTTATTTAAGAGTCTTTTAGCTAGACATCCTACTTAAGCTCTTCACTCGTATAGGATCTTCAATTGAATGGGCTTGCTTTCTTCTTACACAAAAGTTAGAGAAGAAGAGATAATATCAAGAGAAAAATTATCATCTTTTAAATATGCATAACACAAGAAAGAAGGCCATTATTTCATATCAAGCTTAGGCACTTCTTTGGTAGATAGTAAGAGTTTAGGCTTTCCTCCTCGTAAGTCCTAAAAAACACAAGAACATTGAGGTCTATAACCCTCTCCTTCCAACCTAAAATTACACTCAACAACTTCAAGATCCTCCTCTATTTCATTAAGTCCTAAAACTATACATGTTCACAGGGATCGTCATAAATAACTTTAGGTAAATCATGGATAATATTGTTGACTACATCCATTTTATAATACTCATAATCAAGGGTATATCCTTTCAAAGCCTTGAAGATGTTGAATTTAAACTTCTTCTTACCCACCCTCAAGGTTAACTTATCCTCAGCTGCATCAAGTAATGCCTCTCTAGTAGTCAAAAATAGCCTCTCTAAGATTATGGAAACCCCAATGTAATACTCCATATCTATTACTAATAAATCTATAGGAAAAATTAGTTTTCCTACTTTTACTAATATGTCTTTTACTATCCCAACTGGAGACCTAAATGATCTATCGACTTGTTGGAGTAATACATTTGTAAGTTTAAGTGCTCCTATTCTAAGCTTACTAAAAGAGATAAAGGTATAAGATAACAATTACACTTAGATCACTTAAAGATTTAATTTAATTGGAAGTAACAAAACGACATGAAATGATATAAATCCTTAGATCTTTGAACTTTTAAGGTAATTTGTTTTTCAAGATTGCACTACACTCTTTGGTTAAAAGTAACGCAGTATACTCCTTAAGTATTTTCCTTTTTTGGAGATGATTTCCTTTAAAAAATTTGCATATGATGGCATATAATCTAATACTTCGATAAAGGAGATGTTAATATCTAACTTCTTAAAGATGTAAAGGAATTTCTTGAAGTTGTGTTAATCCTTCCTTTTTTATAATCTCTAAGGGTTTGGAATATATGATAGATATGGTTTAACAATGGGTTCTAACATTTCCTCCAGTTTGAGATTGGAGCCAAATGAAGATGACAATGATATCAATATGCTTATATTCATTTAATTCTTGCTCTCTTTTTCAGGCTTGTCCAACTTTTGCACTTCCTTCTTTCTAGTGGTTGAAACATCAAGTATTTTTCCCATCCTCAATATGATGGTGCATGTTTAATCTTTTGGTTTTACCTTTATATTTCTTGAAAACTTTCCTTAACCTATTTCAACTACCATCTTAGTTAGGTTGTTCACATGAACCTCTGAGTTGTGAATAAATACACAATTTGACTACACCACTTTTTAAAGCTGACTTACTTAAGACTTAAGTTTTTTTAATTTACCCAATTTTGCATTGATTGAAGACATATATTGCTTGAGCATCTCTTCGATCCCCTTGTTCTATTTAGGTGGTGTTTATTGATATATAGGTCTTTATAGTTAAAACCCCAGTGATCCTATAGGTTTACCTACTTTAGCTCTTTTCTTATTCCAAGAAAAATTTGGATAGCTTCTCCGTATAGAGTTGTATGTATTGAAGAAAAGATCGTTCTTGACCATTGTTTTTCCTTTATAGGTAACCATATGATCTACATCTTTATAGTAATTCGAGGTAAACTCTACATTTATACATGCATGGGAAAGATGTCTACTTATGCCATATTGATAGTACGCCCCATATTGATCATTGACAGCGCGTCGTAATGCTAGTCAAAATAAAATAACTAGATTACTACTGTAGCAGTGGTGAGTCTAGGTCGATCCCATAAAGAGTGTGTGTAAAGTTGTTGAAATGAAATTTATCGATGTTTAGGAAAAAAGGGGGTTTTGGATTTTGAAATAAGAAAATAAAATGAAACTAGACTAATAAAAATAAATTAAAGAAAGCATGCGAAAAATGATAAAAGTAGGGAATTCGGTAGGGACTCGATTCTTTGGTTCAATTTCTGCCTACACCTTAATTAAGCATATTTCATTGCTTTGTTGTTCTCAAACCTCTCCTAACAACTATTAATCGTGGGTTAATAATTAACCCGAGTAATTAGGAAGTGGCATTACGAATTAGGAAAACTGATTAATCAAGGCAAACCACATACGATGCGTCATTTAACCTAGGTCATGTTATCCCTAATGATTATGAATCATTAGTCGCTACACATGAATTTCAACATTACAATTACAGATTATATCAAAATTCTAGCAATGAGTTTGCAATTAAATGATTTAATGAAAGCATTAAAATCATCTTTTCACTATACCTACTTCAATAAATACAAGATAACATAATCAATTCCTAATGAGAGAAAGAAAAAAAAACAAAGAAATACACTTATCTCGGATCGTCAACGTCAATGTCACCTCCTAACCGGCGTCGAGATGTCTAGCCCTCCATAGGTCTCTCTAAAAAAATGCTTATGCTCCTCTTCCGTGTTGTTTTTCTTGCGTGAAACGCAGGCTGCTTGCTTTTAATTCACACGTTTAGCTCATGACTGCAACATGCTTCATCTTTAATCTTCTTTGTATTTTCAACATATGTCTCATTTTTCTTGGCGTTAATTACTTGCTCCAATATTTATCATTCTTGCTCTATGAGGACAAAGGATTGTGATTCTTTGAAAAACGACCTAAATGTAGTGCTTTCGACTCACTTTAATTTCTTTGTTTTCAAATTGTGCCTAAAATCACATATGAGTTAAAGTGAGTATCTTAAGCAATTTCATATCAATAATCGCAAACTGTTATGAAATAACTTCATAATCAATTAAGCACCTATCAATTTCTCCTACACTTAGCTTTTGGTCGTCCTCGGGCAAAACATTAAAATTAAGCTCAAAGATCCAAAAACATTAACTGATTTGCCATACGTTCCAAGAATACATAATCATAAACAAAGATGAATGACTTTCAAAAGTCATAGCAAGAAGTCAACATTTCAAGCTTTTTCTTATGATCAATCGACATTCATCATCTTTAAAAACTATGTAATCCAATGATAGTTAGGAAATTGATTAGTAGTCTTTTTCACTTGCTACGTCCTGAAAATAGAAAATTAGAAAGTTAATTAATAGTCTTTTTCTATAGGTTTATACAGGCTTTCATTTATTCGATTTGGAATTTGATACCCACCTCCCATGTGGGATGCCAAAAAACTCTTCTCCTCTGAACTTTTGATATCCTTATTAAGGTCCAGTAATACAATCTAGAATCTCTCCTCCTATTATGATGTTGAAATGAATTGAAAATCCTATTAGGAATTGTCCATTACTCGTGGTTCTGTCATCAATTCCATTTTCCTTCCTTATTATCCCAACCCATATCGTACTATCAAAAATTTTGTTCGAATATCATTTATAACGTCATAATTTCATATTGATATAACAATATCTCTTATTGGGGTTTAAGAGAACTACATGCCCAAAAATAATTAGTTAAAAAGTTAATTGGTTGTCCTTTTATAAACATATAAAAATTTCTACCTTTTTATATGAGATTTGACACATACTTTCTATACAATCGAGGTCTCTGATATAAACTAGTATAATTTAATTTCCATGTTAAACTACTTTTTAGAAGTGACCCATTTATACTATCATCATTATATTTTATAGTTTCACCTTTAATTATTTATTAAATACTTAATTGTTAAGTTAATTAAATTAAAAGAAAAGATAATCTATCTACAAACTGTTAAGCCATGAAATTAAATATTTTATAGGATGAGAACTGCTACACTAATTTCCAATGTATAATCAAATATTACAATCTACTATGGTCATGGGGTAATTGCGAATGAAATTGTGAAATGGGTTGGAAACACTATGGACAGACAGCATTCTTGCTTCATCATGTAGATAGTAGCTTCTACTTCTGGCTTTGTAGGAAAATAAGATTATTCCAGTTTTGATGGATCTATTGATACATGACATTCTGTTCTTCTAGGAGGAGTAGGCTTGGGAGATCATCACAGCACAAACACAATCATCTCCAATTTTAGAAGAAATTTGTGCCACTCTATTCTCTGCTCAAAGCAGACCACGAGTATGAACCTAAGGTTATCCTTTTATCACGAAGTGGCTGAAAATGTCAATAATATCTTCACACTAGTTGTCTCCGTCGTGTACTTACTCTCTTTACGATAACTAACCTCAAAACAAATTCTAGGGCAGCCTCTAAGCGACGGCAGGTAACACTCTTGTATGTTTTACATTCTCAATCTAATACAGCAATCCTTGATCCTCTTCACTATCAAGATCACCGCACTATCAAAATTGATAAATTTTTAATTGAGATATTATGCTGATGAGGCATGTCAAGTTTGCACTTTGTTAACATATTTGGGAAATTTTCGAATGCATAGAATAAAAAGGCTCAATTGAAAAATGCAATATAACAGAGATACCAGATATATCATTATACCCAACCGAAATACAGCTTCTGTTTGAATCATGTAACAAGGAAAGACAAGTTTGAATCATGAAATAGCAAAAGACAAGCTAACAGATAGAGAAGACAAATAATTTAGCTACAAGAGAGACAAATATTTCAATAACCAACAAAGAACTGACATTTTCAATGAAGTGCACTCAGGATGCGATGTTGTTTTTAAAGCTATACAAGGAAATGTGAAGCCAAGGTAACTTTCAATAGGCAACAGGGTTGAGAATCCTCTCCTCAGAAGGTTCATCCCAACTCAAAGATCGTTCCGAAGAAGTGGATTCGCTCCAACCTGAACTTATGGTGTTGATTTCCATGTCATACACACACCAACCATCAGCTGATCGACGGCTAAAATAGACACAGTTTCTCCGACAACCAACTTTACTTGCTAAAACAGACATACATCAATTAGCACTTATAAACAGTGTTGTGTCCCCAAGACTCTCTACCTTGATCCATACGAGGTTACCAATATCAAGCCTGTAAACTTCCACACCATCTACAATGTTCATAGACTTTCTAGATATGAGGAAAGCGAGCAATATCTCTCCATTTGACTCAACAAAACATTCCCTGAAATGTTTTGATGAAACAGAAGGAGCAGCTCTTTTCTTACTCAAAGCTGTGATTCTTGGATGAGAATCAATGACCTCTATAACAGCAAGAGTTCCTTGCAAGCTCAAAGCATATAACTTACCTTTGAACCCAATGGCATTAGTGAACCACATAGATCAATCTATTATGCAAGACTTTGAGCAATGAGGATCAGTGATAGTGCATTCTTGTTTTATCCAACCATCTTCGACTCCATGCCCAACTTTACAGAAGGCAAAAGCTGGGCTAGTTACTTCTGTCACATCCAACATCAAATAACTATGAGTGTTCACAGGTGATGGAGAGAGAACTGTCAAATTGAATTGTTTAGTGCAGCCTACAGTGTTGAAGATGGTGGAGGAATTAGCTATGTCAATGAAGATCAGGAAGAAAAGGAAGATGAAGGGAAAGCTGGAGAACTTCATAAGCAAATGGAAACTGGAAATGATGATCCTAGGCATAATTCAAAGTGGCATAGATCAAAAAAATGAAGTTCAAGGTCAGTTGAATGAAGCACAAGGAAGAGAAGATAATGGAAAAGTGAAAGAAACAGATGTGAGGCCCTCGAGTGTTCAGAATTTGAGAACTTGAATCAGATGCTTGAAGAGTAGGGAGGAAAAGGAAAACAGAAGAAACAGGACAGATTGATGCATTGAAGTACAGAATGCTTGATTAAGGTTATTGAACAAAGATCAAGTTGAAAGAATATTATTAGTGTCAATTAATGAAGATATGGCCAAATCATCACAGCATCTTCAACATTTCTATTGTCATCAGAAAATGTTCCCTGCTGTTACAAGTTTCAGAGGTTTTACAAGCCAATGTTAGTTTCAGTTATGCTAGAGACAAATTGAGTCACTTTCGTGTTTTGCCAAATCAGGAAATGCCTGTACTATTCTAGTTTTACTCATCAGGTTATGCTTTCATCTTCCAGTTTAGTTTTAAAAGTTGTATCAGAGTGTTAGAGCTAATATAAAGCTCTTCTTCTTCTTCATTTTCAGGTCTGTAAGGAAAAATAGAAAAACCATCAATACAAAATTTCCAGTTCAATTTTCCAGTTTTCATGATATGTTTTGTGATTTTTCAGAAGCTGATATCTGAAGTTGAATAGCAGTAGTAATTGAAGTTTTGTTTTTTGAAAAACCTGAAGCTAGTTTTGGATTTTAATTGAGAACGATAATCAATTTTTCAAATACAGCAAATCTTTAGCCATACATTCATAAATTTGTGAGAAGCTTTATTACAAATCAGGAGAGTCATTCAGAATACAATTGAAGACCAAAAGTTGCAAGATTTCTCTTCTTATTGAAGCCTACGTGAACAGTACTAGAGGTGCTCGACGGAAGTCTTCAACCAGAACCTCTGTTCGTCAGGTTGCGCACTAAAGGTGCAATCTTTAATCCTTGAGAAGGCATCTTCAAGAGTGGTATCAGAGCTTCAAGGTTCACATAATATAGACCAAATAAGGCCATGACAGGCATGAATCCCTTAATGATGAACTTGTAAAATTTTCAGGCAAATATACCAGTATTAATCGGAGAAAACTACAAAGCATGGGTTCTTCGAGTGGAGGATTGCCTTAGGATTAGTGATTGTTGGAGTGTAGTGACTGAAGGAGTAGCTGAAGATCTTGGAACCACAACACAAGCAGATCTAGCAAGATTGAACCAAGATAGAGATAAAGATTTCAGAGCACTTGTTTTCTTGAGATCTGTGGTTAGTGAATCTATATTGCTGAGGCATGCAAGCTGTAGGAGTGCCAAAGAGTTATGGGATACACTGAAGGTGGAGTTTGTGGGATCAGCTCAAACATTGAGGCTGAGGAAACAAGCAATCTTGAGAAACTTTGAGAATTTCTCAATGAAGGATGAAGAGAGTGTGTCAGCAGCAAAAGCCAAATTCTTGAATTTGGTGCAGCAGCTGAAAGAATTTGGGGAAAACACTAGCACAGAAAGATTGGTGGATAAGTTCCTAAGCAGATTACCATTGAGGTTTAAGGCAAGTGCAACACTAGTGGAGTGGCAGTTCAGCAATGATCCGGAATCAGTCACCTTGGAGCAAGTCTTCAGTGTTCTGGAATTGCATAAAGAGCGACATGGAAATAAAAGAGAAGGGGAAGTGTTGGACCCCGCTCCCGGAACCCAACCCTGTTGCGAACATCAAACCTTGAGCGCGGCTATTACCCCGAATGGCTCGTTCATTGAACCCCTTATTGGACAATTATCAATTGAATATTTTTTTCTTTAAAACATCTCAAAATTTGCTCACTATTTGCTCCAAGGCGTGCCCATACTAACTAGTCACTATGTTTGAACTCAATTCTCCTGTTCGCGGACAAAATTTGAAAACCTTCAAATCAGAATTTCATTTGACTTCTTCAACTAAAATCATAGCTCTAAGTTTCTCGTTTAATTTAAAGCAAGAATCACCTCAAACGGAGTTATACAACTCAAGATATCATCAAAATACCAACATGGGCTCATTCCCCAAACATGCTCTCTCAACCGACCTCTCACTTGCTCTAATGCAAACTCTCTTAATTTAGCTCCAAATGATACAAATTTTCATGGAGGAGTAGATTTGTGTCTTAGAAATCTATTGGTTCAAGAATCACCTCATTTGGAGGTCGGATGAGGGAGTTATGATCAAAAGAATCGAACATGTTCACAACCTCAATCCTACAGTGACATGTCTTGGCGCGAATGTCATAACTTTTTCTACAAATGTCCAAATGCTTTTGTTTTTGTGCCGTTGGAAAGACAACATCGAGATCTACAACTCATATTATAGGCCTTAAAGCGAGACTCGCACTCTAAACTGGTCAAAAACGTGATTTAATATAGTTGGCCTGAGGCTGTCCGTTAAACGGACATGCATGTCCGCTTAAAGGACGTGGACTGGCCAAACACTCCATTTTCGTCCGAGAAGGTCCGTTAAACGGGCACCCATGTCCGTTTAACGGACAAACACTACCCAAACTGTCCAAAACCACTCGAGAAGGTCTGTTAAACGGACAGGGATGTCCGTTTAACGGATATACACTGGGCAAAGTGCCCCAAACCTTCTTCCAAGCCTTTCTAATGCTTCCGTCTTCCATCCAAACACCATATACACTCCAAATCATCTAAAATTCAATCTTTCAAGTGGAATAACACTTCATAAACGTTCAAATACCCATCTAAATACATCAAACTCCTAAATCTCAACTCAAAATGTTGGATCCCGTTCCCGGAACCCAACTCTCTTGCTTAAACTCGTGAAACTTGAGCGTTCGTATTACTTTGAAGGGTTATAAATTTTTTTTTTCTTGATCCATTGCACCCTTAAAGACATTATGAAATCATTCTCATACTTATAAAAATCCCAAAACTCATTTACCAAGGTTTCATAGTGCGCCCATACATAAACAGTCACATGCTGAACTCAGATCGCTTATTTGTAATCTGAATTTGGAAGACTTAAAATTTTAATTTCATTTGGCTGCTTAGTAAAAATCATAGCTACATATCTCTT
>JANKOE010000205.1:62554107-62566666 GCA_026284465.1 Erythroxylum citrifolium | reverse complement strand
AAGCAAGTGATGCAGCCCGGGGGTAAGCTATTGAACCATCGCCGAGCTCCTTCTTGAAAGGCAGTACAGAACGCCTTGCATTGTATGGCATCTGGGACGCAGTGTAGGTTCATCATTGACTGGAAGTGTTGTAGGTAATCCAGGGGGTCAGTTTTTTCGGTATATTTTTCGGGCGTCGGTATCTTGGTACCGACCGGTGGGAGACTGTCCAGAATGGCAGGAATGAGTGGGGAACTGTATTGTACGGGCGCCCGGCTCTCATACGGGTCCTGGACCAGATTGAGCCGATCGCTTGCAACTTTACCTAGGGTTTTGATGGGATGACGATCGGCCATCGCGCCCTGCTGCTGGGCAGAGGTTTACTGTTGTCCCAGGCGAGACTGAAGGATTTGTTGGATCACCAACTTGGCCGCTTCCTCTATCTGCCGTTGGGTAAGAGGGGTTTGTTGCGGTGCAGGAGGATTGGTATCCGGGGGATGCTGAGGGTGGAGATGAGAATTGGCCGCGACGTTATCCTCCAATGCTACGCTCTGTTCTTCTTGATCTAAATTTTGAGGCTGCGGCCGATCGTTTGGGTGTGAAGACTGCGTGCGCGAGCCGGGAGGTGCCGATGGAAGAGTATCAGGTAACGGCAAGGTCATGCGTTGCAACGCCAGTGTCGTGACGGCAGCAATATCTGGGTTGGCCGCTGCCGCCTGACTGATCTGAGTGATTCTAGACGTGGTACCCTGACGCCGGGCCCCACGGTGGGCGCCAAATGGTTCAGCCGGATTCTGCTGAACTGAATTGTCGTCGTTCTGATCCATATCCTGCTCGATTCTGATTACGTGATTCCTGCAAAACAGATGAAGGCACGCCGGCGGTTGTTTCCCGGGAGGCCCCTCCGACGCTCAAGTTAGTATTCTGGTAGGGTTTTTGCCACTGTAATCAGAGAATAAAGAGGTTGTAATGTCATACCTGAATTATGGCAAAATTTTACCTTATATATGCCGTGTATGCTAGGTTTACGTTGGTTATTGTGTTTGCATGAGAGTCTGACGCCTAATAGACCGAATGGGCTGTGGTCGTTGGGCTGCTGGTGCCCAGGCTCGGGGTTGGGCCGGCCAAGGCCGGTCCAGCCGACCCGACCAATCATAAAGATATAATACATATTTAAGCAGAATTTTTTCTACAATTGTCTATTTAAGATAATTTTAAAATCAATTGAAAGCAAAGTCAAAAGGTTAAAACTTTGTGTAAGACCTAAAAAATACCAATGTCACGCTGAACTAGAAAATTAAAAAAAATTACATCAGTTTAAAAGTGCAATAGGCACCGATTCTACTCCAAAGACACGCAAAATTACAAGTTTAATCACCTTAGAACTCTTTTATATAATTATAGCTTATAAATACTCTTATTAGGGTTTCTTATAGAAGACTTTAAAGGCAAGTGACAACCTCCTTTATCACTAAGCTTTGAGTTTTAAGTTTTTCTTTTTTCTTTACACATCAAAGAGGGATAATTTAGAGAAAGATTTAGATGAGCTTTTAATATTTTTTCTAGTTCTTTCTTCCATTTTTTATGTTAATATTATTTTGCTGTAGTTTGGTTTTGTTATGCTCAGTAGTTAAAAACCTAGTTAGGATTAAACATATAGTGAGGGATGGGTTCTTAAATTATTTAGTTGAACTTATTCTCTTTATTTTTAATCTTGAATTTATGTTTGTGATCATCACATATTCAATTTTAAGGATTATATAAAGGGGAAAGATGAAGTAAAATCTATACACTAAGAGAATAGATACTTTAGCATTAAAGAATGAAAGTATCGTAGACTTTAGTGATAACCAACTAAATTAACCAATCATGATAAATTTGATTAGGTTAAATTGCATATTGGAAGGTGGCAGTTGCCTAATTGGATACATATATGTGCCTTAAGAGAGAGTATATGATAAATGTTTATTTGACTATAATTATACACCATATTTAATGTGTTTTACTTATTATTTAATAGTTTTATTGTATTTTTAGTACTTAACGCTTCAAGTGTATTTGTAGGTGATAGTTGCTTTTATGGACCAAAAGGATAAAAATTCGAATAAAATTGTGGTATGGAACGAATATTCGAAGCAACTTGGAACCTACACGATTGTGTATAGTGATTCTGTAAGTCTTTGTAAATGCGTGAAGAAATGAAGAATATTATTTTTGGTCATATGAAGTTACACGCCCGTATATATTGATATACACAGCTGTGTATATTGCCCGTGTAAGTCTCTATGTCTGTGTAAAATCATAAATTTAGGTATTTTTTTAGATACACAGTCACTTACACGCCCATGTCTGTTAATCATGTATATCCTATAAACCCTAGTTTTTACTATAAAAAGGATATGAATGGAGGTACAACAAGAAGAGGCGAGTTTTTACGTAATTTTGAGTCTTAAGAAACATAAATAGGCAACATTTCTGATCAAG
The DNA here is from genome assembly GCA_026284465.1 of Erythroxylum citrifolium. NCBI lineage: Eukaryota > Viridiplantae > Streptophyta > Magnoliopsida > Malpighiales > Erythroxylaceae > Erythroxylum > Erythroxylum citrifolium. Next base: position 62,564,203 of record JANKOE010000205.1, on the reverse strand, counting down.
GGACGAGAAAACCACGAAGAATACCTTAAAAGACACGATAGATAACAACATTCAATCTAGTTTTACAAGAAATCCATTAGAAGAAAAAGGGAGATTAAAATTATGATTTATTTGTTTTCTATTAGTTCTTCTGCATATTTGCATTGGTTTTGTTTTCTATGAGTAGGAACTAAATTTAGTTAGTGCCTAGGCGTGGCTAACCCTAAGTTGTAATAACAATATGATTTGATCTTTTTTAATGGTAAATATGAAGGGTACGTTGAGCTAACGATGTCAAACAAACGCTACTGGAGAGGCAACACAAGAATTAAGCTAGGTTTTGTTTTTAAATTTTATTTCATATTTTTATTTTGATGTTAGAATGGGACTGTAATGTTATTTTCATTTTTTATTTTTACTTCCATGTTTCTTATTTATTTTCTTTTATCATTTTATTCCTTTTTCTTTATTTTTTGCAAGAATGATTGTATCTAATATCGGATGGACCCTTCATCAAATTTAGAACTCTGTACTTATTATTACTCAAGGAAGTACCAATTTCTTACCCTTTTTTTACCTTTTATTTAGTTATGCTTATATTATGTACATTAGGGGTCAATGTACAATTTTAAGTGAGGGAAGGGATTTCTTAAGTTTATTATGATATTTATTAATAAATTTTGTTAATTGATATTCTGAATTAGTTAAAATATGTCCATAAATAATTAAGATCATTATTGATTATTAAAGTGAATTAGTATGCAAAAGGATGAAAGCCAGAATAAACTTACTTTTATACGTCATATGTTTTGTAATGATTGAGATCATCAATTTGAATAAAAATTGCCTATTATTTACACACATAAGACTATTTTTTATGTGAGCTTTTGAGCCTAAGAGCAAATAAATCAACATTTTAAGTTCGTTTATTCTTTCATGTGTGTTATCATGCATAGTTGAATAATTTTATAACTTGCTTTTATTATGCATGTTGGACCCGATCTTTTAGTAGAATTTAGAAATATTAAATGAAATTGAATGAGTGTTTTTGTATATGTATTATGTTATAGATGAATTTGTGCGTTAAGAAAATTAATGAGAAAAGAATTGATTAATTTTGATGGCTTTGATATTTAAGTAGATTTATATGAGTTATGAGAGTAAAGTGAATGAGTTGATTGAAATGGAAGTTGAAAATTAAGAAATAAAGAAAAAAAGTGTGAGAATTTGAAGAATTAGGAAAGTTTGACTTTTGGGGTAAATAGTTGACTTTTTGATTTAGGCAGAATTTGAGAAAATGATCTGCATGAAACTTGTAGCTTATGTTGAAAGCTTTCTGTTGCCATAAAGTATGCAATTTTTTGATATCGAGATTGAGAGTTATGATTTTTCGAAGTTAAGTGTATTTTGCTTTGTGTTTGGAAAATGTTCATAGAGTAAGTTTGCGTGTACTATGCTTTGAGGCCAATCGTCGGATTGATGTTGTTTGAATTAGAGTAAGTGGTCTACATGAAAGTTATAGCTTGTGTTTCAATCTTTCCAATGCTATAAAGTATGCAATTTTTGGATGTAAGAGTTGGAAGATATAGAATTTGGAAGTTTGGTTGTGATATAGGATGGCACATTAGCTGGCTGAATCTTTGATTGAGGAATTGACCTAGTTAAAGGTTGATTTTGCTTTTAAGTTCTTCATGGAACTTGTAGATCTTTTTATTATCTTTCCAATGACACCAAATTTGTCAAATTTGGAGTTCGGAATCAAGAGTTATGATTTTTGGAAAATCTGTTTATACATATGTATTTGAAGTTTTGTTTTTTTGTTTTTAATCCGACCCTTTTGCAATCTTTTGCTTATATCCTTTCCGTCCGACATCCGATTGACTTGATTTTTGAACCGTTGGATTCATAAGACATTTAGCTATTTTTCATGGGGAATTACGATTTTTATGAGATTAAATGGAAAGAGTTTGTTTGAACCATAGTGAGAGGATTGGTTTAAGGTTTTGAGTTAGAAAATTTTCTGAACATGGTTCGGTATTTTGCGAATTCAGGATCTATGGAGATCCAATTGAATTGATTCTTGAGGCAAAATAAAATAGAGACATGAGACTACAAGTCATGTGAAGGGATCGAAGTTTAATTTAGCCCCTAAGATGTTCAATTTCTAGAGTGAAGTTTGACGTATTGTTCAGTCGTGGTTTTGTAATGGTCTGAAAGTGTTTTGGCCATAACTCTTTCGTTTCTAAACCGAATTGAGCGCTTTTGGTATCGTTAGAAACATAAGGCAATGAGGAACATTTCTCTAGAAGAAAGTTTTGGCAAATTTCTTCATTTTGATGGTTAGAAAAATGTTCTAAAGTAAGTATGTTTTGAAATAAATGTTAGGGGCAATTTTGGAACATCAGTTAAAGAGTTAAGTTTTAAGGCTAGCATGGAGGGGCATTAGGGTCTTTTACCATTCATTAAATGACATGGCATTGAAATACAAGAGGGGCTGTTGTTTTGGAGAGTTGAAGCACGACAATGAGAGGAAAACAAGAAGAAAAGAAGAGAAATGAGAGGGAGGAGAATCGGTGGAGAGAAGAAGAGGAAAGAAGATGGAGGAAAACTAGGTTTCAGTTTTTAGGGGTCTTCAAACACGTTTTTAAGGATGATTCAAGGGGTAAAAGATGGAGGAGCTCAAGAGCTTTGCTTTGACCCAAGAAAAATCCGAAAATGATGAAGTTTAAGGTAAGAGAAGGTTTTTAATCTTTGAGTTTTGATGAGATTTTTGGTTTGGATAGGTTAAGAATGTTAGGGGTTTGTGATTTCCCAAGATTAATTTTAGTGATTATGCCCTAATTGATGGTCAATTTTGGATGTTCCTAAATTAGGAATTTTTGCTTTGATTTAGGGATTTACGTAAGGAATGGAGAAATTGAGGCTTAAATCAAGTTTCAAGCATGGAATCGAGGTGGGTAATGTGTTTATATTTTGAATTCTAAGCTAAGGATGTGATTTTGAAAAATCAAGAATCAAAATGTTTAGAAATTATTGTTTATGTAAATGTTTGAAAATTTTGATTTTCGTAGAATTAAATTCCTTACTTTCAAAATGATTTCAAGAAATTTCAAGACTTGTGAAATTCATTGTTTTTGAATTATTTGAAAATTTTGATAATGTTGCTATGATTTAAGAAATTATAATGATTGAAGAATTATATGTGATTTTGATCATTATGTGAAATTGCCATATGAAATTGGATGATGAATGTACAATGTGAATTGGAGTGTGTTTGAATTATGATTTTAAGACATTGATATGATTTTAGCATTCCTTATGTTGGAATGGAAGAGATTTGGGTTGTTATACTTTTGTGAAAGTTGCTCAAAATGTAATTGTTGTATGGTTGGAAATTTGACAAAAAGAAGAGAATTGTGTTTGCTGCCATTTTGAGTTAATTGATGGGTTTATGTGAATTGGTTTGAAATTGGGAGATTGAAGATGGTGTAGATTGTGGTTTTTGTGCAGGTATATGGAGTTTGGATGAGAAAATTTAAGATTGGCTAATTGCATTTTTAAAGGAGGTGCTGTCAATATTTTTGCAAAAAATGACTGAAACTTCGCTTAGGTTTTAAACCCTCTTAGAGCTTGAACTGGATTTAGAAATTAAACAATTTTCTTAATTTTAAAAATTCTAATTAATTAATTTCAATCTAATTGAAACTAATTAATTCTAATTTTAGAAACTAATTTTTATCAAATTAAATTAGGAACCAATCTAATTATATATTAATCTTAATCAAATTAAGAAAAATAATTGATTTAATATTAAAATTAAGATCTCATCTTAATTAACATAGTTGCATTATATTTATTATCTAACGTATTCTAATTATGAAATATAACTTTTTTAAATATTGCTTGATTCTAGTTATTAATTTACTAATCAACTTAATTTAATAATTCAACTCCTTAAAAAATTAAACTAAATTATAAAGTATTGCTAATAAAATAACCCTTTAAAAACAATTTTTTGAACTTATTAGAGATTTAAACTAATTTAATCTTATGAAAGTAAATTTAATTAAAATTAAGGCCTAAAACATATTAATTCAAATAAAAATGTGGGGATTGTCTGGCGCATGCATCCTAGTTAATCTCAGGCATTGCACGAGCCAGTAGCATCTGTCGACAGACACATCGGTCCTACGCACACACCCCATGATTTTCCATACTAGGTTTATTTTGGAACATCCCCACTGCTCCCTTTGTTGTCAAGCAACATTGCATCCTTGGTTCTCCGACGGCTCTTGATAATATTTATTGCTTAGCGGTTATTTTACAGTTAGTTAGTTATCAAGATTAGCTAGTAAACTAGTATAAACGTTCTTGTATATTCTTGTATAAATACATAAGAGACGATGTACAGAGTTAACACTTGAATGAATACACAGAAAGTTCTCACAATTCTTTTCTTCTATACAATTTGTTCATGGTATCAGAGAAGTAAACGATCTTGCGTTCGACTGATCAAGATTTGACGGCGGAAATGGGAACGCGCTTTCCAGGTTCCGATGAGACACCAGATGAGTGCTTACAGCTATATAGCTCAGATCACCCTGGTATGGTGCTGGTTACTGCCCCATTAACTGACGTAAACTACTATTCTTGGAGGATTTCTGTTCGGAATTCCTTGGAAGCGAGGGATAAGCTTGGGTTTGTGGATGGAACTATTCCGGCCCCTACCTGCGACGTGCGTTATAAACGATGGAGGAAAGTCGACTGCATGGTCAAGCAGTGGATTCTGAACTCCATTTCAAAGGACATCTCAGAATCGTATATAACTTGTAGTTCTTCGAAAGCGTTATGGGATAAGCTCGAAGAAGTGTATGGGGAGAGCAATCTGCCGCAGCTTTTCCAAATCCAGAGGGAGATTAATTCAGTGGAGCAAGGTAATTCGTCTATTACCGCTTACTACAACAAGATTAACAAATACTGGGATGAACTAGGGCAACTTCTGCCTATACCGGCGTGTAGTTGTCAAAATTGTCATTGTGGGGTTCATAAGAAGCTCATGGAGATAGATGGTGCGAATAAATTGATCCAATTTTTGATGGGACTGAATCCCTCGTATGATCATATTCGAAGCCAAATCTTGGCGCAAGATCCGCCTCCTTCCGCCAGTAAAGCATATTCCCTTGTCCTACGAATTGAGAAGCAACGGCAGGTGAATATGTTGACTGACGACGTTAGCGCTATAGCCATGATGGTGAAAGATGATCACTATAGTAAGAAGGGTTTAATGACTACGGAGGCTATGAGTAAAACTGGTAATCGCAAGAGAGATAATAGACGAAGGGAGGATAAACACTGCGATTACTGTAATTTGGATGGCCATGAGAGAGACACTTGTTTCAAGTTACATGGTTACCCTGACTGGTACACCGAATTGCGAGGCAAACGAGATGGTGCAAAGAAGGCGCATTCAAAAGGGAAGTCTGTGAATATGGTGGATGCTGTTGAACAAAATATGGAGTCTGGCCCAGAGTTAGCTAGTAATTCTTCCTCGCTGTCCGCATTAATTCAACAGGAGCTCGCGAAGTTGTTAAAAGGGAAGCAATCTGGTGACGCTCATTTCCTGCATTTGGTGCAGAATGAGTTTGCAGGTATGTCTATTCTAAATCCTGCTATTCAATCTATTGAGAAATCTGGAACTTGGATTGTTGATTCCGGGGCTACTTCCCATATCTGTGCCCATAAGGACATGTTTCGTTCGTTGCTTCCTGTTGAGAAACTTACGAGGCTATTCTTGCCGAATGGTGAAGTGAGTGATGTATTGTATAATGGGGACATTGTTTTAAGTGATCATGTGATCTTGACGTCGGTCCTGTATGTTCCTACTTTCAGCCATAACCTCATTTCAGTCAACAAACTAGCCAAGAACTCATCTTTCAATGTTTTGTTTTATACTGAACATTGTTTGTTACAGGACCAGAAGACTGAAAAGGCTGTGGCGATAGGCAGAGTTTTTCGCAATCTATATTTTCTTGACAACAATTCTTTCATGTATGACCTATCTGATTGTACTACTCCCTGTAATTTTTGTCCACCTCTTGACGACAAATTTGTGACTGTTTGTAATGTTCATACTCGTCTTGGTGACACTGTTTTGTGGCATTCCAGATTGGGACACCCATCTGATATTGTAATGAAGCATATTCCAATTTGTAGCGCTTCTGTTCCTAATGGAAACTTTGTTTGTGACATTTGTCCTCTCTCTAAGCAAGTCCGCAGTTCTTTTCCGATCAGTCATACCAGAGCTGATGCTAATTTTGAGTTGTTGCATGTTGATGTTTGGGGCCCTTATAAGGAAATGTCTTTGTGTGGGGCGCATTATTTTTTGACTGTTGTTGATGATCGAACCAGGTGTACTTGGATTTTTTTAATGAAACATAAGGCTCAAACTGGTCATCTTCTGGAACGATTTCTTTCTTTTGTTGAAAGACAGTATGACGGGATTGTGAAGGTTATCCGTACGGATAATGGAGCGGAATTTCTGGGTCATAATTCTCAGCATATGTTCCAGCAAAAAGGTATTATTCATCACCGGACTTGCGTCTACACCCCCCAACAGAATGGTGTTGTGGAGCGGAAGCATCGTCACATCCTTCAGATAGCGAGAGCTCTGTTATTTCAATCTGGGCTTCCCAGGCGATTTTGGGGACAGAGTGTTTTGCATGCGGTATATCTTATTAATCGATTGCCCAGTAAGGTTCTTGGTTGGATTTCGCCTTATGAGATGCTTTCCGGCAAGTCACCGGATTATACTGATTTTCGTTGTTTTGGATGTTTGTGTTTTGCTACCAATACTCGACCCCACAAAGACAAGTTCGACTCTCGGACATTTCGGAGTATTTTCCTTGGTTATTCTCCTGGTCAGAAAGGTTATCGATTGTTTGATTTAAGCACAAAGCAGTGTTTTGTCTCTAGGGATGTTTGCTTTTATGAGGTTGTTTATCCTTTTAAACACTTTGTCCATAATACTCCTCCTGGACAATCTGTTTCTTTCCCTTCTCCTGTGCAGGATGTTTGTTCCTTTCCATCGTCCTCTGGCGACGATGTTGATCCTCAGTTGGATGGTGGATCCTCTCCTCTTGCCTCTGATGGATCCTCTTTCGGGCTGCTTGATGCTGGTGCTTCGGCCCATACTGATGTTCATGAGCCCGTTTGCCCGACTTCTACGTCTACTTCTACTCCCGTGATTCCTCTTCGGCGCAGTAGTCGTCTTCGTCATCAGCCCTCTTGGTTAAGTGATTTTGTTTCTCAAATTGATCACCGGCACCGGCCTTCGTATTTGCCCTCTACTAGTACGCCTTCATCTTCTCCTTATACTCCTAATACTTTTCCCTTTACTGTCAACCCTAATTTCAGTGCCTCTCATGTTGATTTTCTTGCTAATGTTTCTACTATTCACGAGCCTACCTCATATTTCCAAGCTAGCAAAGATCCTAATTGGGTTGCCGCTATGGAATCTGAACTTGCTGCACTGGAGGCTAACGGTACCTGGGAGCTTACTCCGTTACCAAAAGGGAAAAGGGCAATCGGCTCTAAATGGGTCTACAAGGTAAAACTGAAACCTAATGGGGAGGTTGATCGTTTTAAGGCCCGGTTGGTGGCCAAGGGCTACAATCAGATTGCCGGTGTAGATTATCATGACAGTTTTTCCCCGGTGGCTAAGGTCGTGACGGTGAGAATTTTATTTGCCCTTGTTGCTGCTAATCAGTGGCCTTTGCACCAGCTTGACATCAATAACGCTTTTCTTCATGGGTTTCTGGATGAAGATGTCTATATGCGTCCACCTGATGGTTTTACGCAAGCTGGTCCCAATTTGGTTTGTAAATTGAAGCGCTCGTTATATGGTCTGAAACAGGCCTCTAGACAGTGGAATGCTGAGCTTACTGCTCGGCTCCAATCTTATGGTTTCCAGCAGTCCCCGAATGATCATTGCCTTTTCACTTTGCAGTCTTCTTCTTATTTTTTGATCTTATTGGTTTATGTCGATGATATGTTGCTTACTGGTGATTCTGTGGAAGAGATTCAGAGGGTCAAGGTGTTTTTAGATAATGTTTTTACTATTAAAGATCTTCAGCATGCTAAGTATTTTTTGGGTCTTGAGATTGCCCGTTCTTCCCGCGGTATTTACATTAACCAAAGGAAGTATGTACTGGATTTGGTTGCTGATGCAGGTTTAATGGGTAGTAAGCCGGCTACTACTCCTCTTCAGAAGGGCTTGGTTTTGACTGCTTCCGATGGGTTACTACTTGAGGATCCTCAGCCTTATCGTCAATTGGTTGGTCGTTTGTTGTACTTGGGCTACACTCGTCCGGATATAACTTTCGCTGTTCATCAGCTTAGTCAGTTTGTTCATGCACCCACGGTGACTCATTGGCAGGCTGCCCAACATGTTTTACGGTATTTGAAGGGTTGTCCCTCTTTGGGTTTATTTTATCCTGTTGGTTCCTCATCTCAGCTTACAGCGTATTGCGATGCGGATTGGGCGGCATGCCCTGATTCTCGTCGTTCTGTCTCGGGTTTCTGTATCTTTCTGGGTTCTTCCTTGATTTCGTGGAAGTCGAAGAAGCAATCCACAGTGTCTAAGTCGTCTGCTGAGGCTGAATATCGCAGTATGAGTTCTGTTGTTTGTGAACTTCTCTGGATTTCTTATATTTTGCGTGATTTTCGGATTCCAGTTACTCTCCCTGTTTCTTTGAAGTGTGACAATCAGGCCGCTATTCATATTGCTTCTAATCCTGTGTTTCACGAAAGGACAAAACACCTGGATATTGATTGTCACATTGTTCGTAACCAGCTGCGCTGTGGGTTTCTTTCTTTGTCCCATACTTCGTCCTCCACTCAGCTGGCTGATTTGTTTACCAAATCCCTTGCCGCTCCTGCTTTTACTGGTTTTCTTGCCAAGTTGGGCTTGTTCGATTTTTTACAAGCTCCAACTTGAGGGGGGATGATGATATTTATTAGCGGTTATTTTCAGTTAGTTAGTTATCAAGATTAGCTAGTAAACTAGTATAAGCGTTCCTGTATATTCTTGTATAAATACATAAGAGACGATGTACAGAGTTAACACTTGAATGAATACACAGAAAGTTCTCACAATTCTTTTATTCTATACAATTTGTTCAGTTTCAGCGATTAACGAAACCGAAAATACATTTATCACATCGATTGGCAATTTCTCAGATCTGCATTCTTTCTCAGATTCTTCAAATCGATCACTAAAATAGAACACATTTGACTATAGAGATCTGATGATCGACATCGACAAGCAGAGAAGGAGAAAGAGAGAGAAATGAAGCAAATAAAGAATGGAAGAAGAAGCGAGGGAAAAAGTGGAGGGAAAACAATTACGAAGTACCAATGGCAAGCATAGAATTCAGAAACGATTAGTAATAACTGTTCATAAGGACGTGGCTCGCTCGGCTAAAGTTCATTAGCTTAAGACTGCTGGTTCTCTGCCGGTGTTATTAGGGATGTTACCGGCGTCTGGTTAGGTGGATTTGTCCTATTGGCTGTTGTTCTTACGGCAGAGTTGTGTGTTGTGTGGGGCATTTATTCGGGTTTTCTTTTAGCTTGAAAATTAGGATATTGTCGGGTCGAGGAAAATTCAAATTATTTAATTATCACTAATATTTTATCGGATTCGATAGAGAAGATTTTAATAAATTGTTACTTGGCTTAGGATATTAAGTTACTAATTAATAGAGAGTAAGTGGCAAAATCGCATCATGTCTCTCGGGAAGGAAATCAATGTGTTGACTGATTATACATCAGATTAATTTTATGTACCTTCAGGTTCGGAGGTAAAATCGACGCCGACGACCCGAGTTAAGTATTATTTTTATTATTTTGTTGTTTCTTTCTCTCATTAGAAATTGATTGTGTTATCCTGTTTTAATTAATTTAGGTATTGTGTATGGATAATCGGATTTTCGTTATTATTCGGTTATTTGTGTATGAACCATTTGGGTATTTTAAATTGATGATTTTAATGCATTCATTGAATCGTTAATTTGAATCACATTGCTAAAATTTCGATATAATCCGTAATTGTTATGTTAAA
>JANKOE010000205.1:62025291-62054309 GCA_026284465.1 Erythroxylum citrifolium | reverse complement strand
TTAGATGTATATAATAAAATATATGATCATTGCAAATAAAATTATAATAAGATTATAATTATAAAATTCATATAACATTTATGTATTATATCTATATTGTTCTTAGGCATTGTTTTATTAAGAATGAACATTAATAGAATATAAAAAGACAGGCGATTTTACGTGGTAGAAACTGATACTGTAAACTTCAGAAAGTTGAAGGACTATTTCTCAATATATTGTCGACTTCTTGTTTCCTAGAAATTTGAAGAGTGTGCGAGTGTCGTCAAATGTTAGAACGAAGTGTGGGAGAAGAAGAAAGAATTAGGGATTTAGGGATGATTATGGAATATTCCAAAGAGAAGAAGAGCAATTATAGATCGGCAATGTTGTCTCCAAACAATGAGGATTAAAGAGGCTCAAAATAGTGAGGATTGAGGAAATTCCAAGGGTTCAAAACGGTGCATCTCATATAGCTGTGTGATAAGTTATTATTTTTGTGCTAATTTTGGACATAAATTTTTTTAATGTGTTAAAATTCTTATTTAAAATTAATGGACTTGTTTCTTAATTATTTTCAGATGATTTTAACACATGGGAGATGAATTTGAATCAAAAAGATGCAAGAAAAGCAGAGGCAATTTAAATTCCCAGCTGGCAGAAAAGTTTTTGACTAAGCGTGGCTACGTATAAAGGAAAAGTTTATCTGCAGAGTCTGATTTAAAAACAAATTCGATACACTTAGGATTTTAATTATTTTAGGAATCAAGTGGTTGTCTTTATGTGGGGATCTGCTACTTGATTTGGAGGAGAGGTGTATCCGAGTAAAATAACAAGAGGGAAGACAAAAAACCCTTATAGACGTATCATCTTTTAACGTTTTTCTTCTGTTTTGGGTTTTCTTAGGAGTTTTCGATTTTTTGAAAAAATTGCAGAGATGGAGGCAATATGTCCTGCTACTTTGTTGTTGGGTTTTACCTCTGTTATGAATAGCTAAATCTTTCTTCTTGGTTAAGGGGAACCAACGTTATCATCTAGTATGTGTGAGATTTTCTAAATAAAGTTTATTTTATTGATAAATATTAAGTGTCTTTTGTATTGCTTTTTATTATTGAATTGATTGATCTCTATGATGTGCAACTAGAAATTGATTGATTTAATTTACAATCAGATTGGTAGGATTTGATGTTCGGTTTTGCTAATCCAAAGTGACAATTAGGATTATCATCTTTACGTTAGGGATTGAGAAATTCTAAGAAAGATACTTATCTATACTAAATACATATTGTATGTGTGTTGTTTTGCTCACTGGTTCTCTTGGTTCTTAAAGTTATTAATTAATCAAACTTAAGATTATATCTAACTTGTTAGTTAATAAAAGTGTTTAGAATATATATTTCTATTCATCTAATCCTAAGAGAGAACATCACTCAACGAATATTTGTTAATGGACTTAATTTTATATCAATAATCCATACTAGTTTGATAACGTAGGTGACCCAAAACTAAGGTTTGTTCATTAATTTTTTAGATTTTATTATTTTTTATTTACAATTTTGTCGTTTTTAATTTCTTAAAATCACGTTAATTTAACCCCTTAATTTGTTTTAGTTTTTAACTCATTAAATATTTACCAATAGATTCCTCGTGGGAACAATCTCAACTCTTCACTAACTAAATATTTTATTATTAGAGTTGGTATTAATTTGGTTGCAGGTGACAACATTACCAAATTTTGATGCCGTTGTCGAGAAACTCTTGACGGTATATGTATGTTACATAAGTATACAAGACAACACAGTGGCTATTCGATTCAAAGATAGACAAAAGAGCCAAGAAGTTACGGAAATAAACAAAACAGAGACAACAAATATAGAAGAAGGAAAAGATTGCTGCAAATTGCACCTTTTGTGAACTAGCTGCTCCTATGGATGCTCAACAGCCCCATTGCATCAATTTTCTGAGTTTGGAGGACAATAATACTTTTGAAATGAAGTCAAGGTTGATTCATTTATTACCAATTTTTTTAGGCCTACTGAGAGAGGATCCTTAAAAGCATTTGAAGGAATTTGATGTGGTTTGTATGGATATGAAGCCTACGAATGTGACTGAGGAGCAAATCAAATTAAGAGCCTTCTCATTTTCTCTCAAAGATGATACTTAAGATTGGTTGTATTATTCTGCTGGTGAAAATGTGTAAACATGGGCTGAAATGAAGAGACGCTTCTTTGAAAAATATTTTCCAGCATTAAGAGCTACCAATATTAGAAAAGAAATTTGTGGCATCCAACAACACACAAGTGAGACACCATATGAATATTGGGAAAGATTCAAGAAGCTTTGTGCTAGATGCCCCTATCACCAAATAAATGATCAACTGTTGATTCAATACTTCTGCTAAGGTCTTTTGCTTACAGACAAAAGTATGATTGATGCTACAAGTCGTAGAGCTTTGGTTGACAAAACACTGGTAGCTGCAAGAGATTTGATAGCAAATATGACTTTTAATACACAACAATTTGGGATACGTTTTGGTTATAGTTCAAAACCACTCAATGAGGTTAATGTGTTAACATTGGAAAAGTTATTAGACGATCTTACATCTTTGGTGGGGCAACTTGCGATTAAAAAGAAAGAAGAAGCAAGGGCATGTGGAATATGTTTAATGTTGGGACACTCCACTGATGCATGTTCGGTTTTGCAAGAAGAAAATGCAAAACAAGTTAATGTCGTGGGGGGTTTTACTGGACAAAATCAAAGGAAATATAACCCATTCTCGAACACCTATAACCCGAGTTAGCGTGACCATCCAAATTTGCGTTATGGGAACTCTTAAGGACAACAAGCTACTACAAATTTCCAGCAATATTGGCAACCTTATGTTCCTAGACAACATCAATAAATGGCTCCCAATTCCGAAGGTAAGTTTTCTTTGGAAAATATAGTTAAATCATTGGCCACTAACACTATGACACTTTAACAAGATACTCAAGCTAGTATTCAAAATATTGAAAATCAATTGAACCAAATGGTAACAACCATCAATCGATTGGAGGCACAAAGTTCTGGAAAGTTTCCTGCTCAAACATAACTTAATTCCAAGCAAAGTGCCAAAGCTGTTATCTTGCAGAGTGGTAAGGAATTGAAGGAACCTTATCCAAAAATCTCTAAGAGAGAAATCGAAGAACAAGCAAGAAAGGAGGTATCTAACCAACCATAAAAGTCACACTCAGATCTACAGAAATTTGTTGTGTAGCCCCCCTTTCCCAGTTGATTCACCAAAGTAAAGAAAGAGGAGCAAGAGAAAGAGACATGGGAAACTTTCATAAAAGTCCATATAAATATTCCTTTGCTTGATGCCATTAAACAAATCCCTCGTTATGCTAAATTTCTAAAGGAACTCTGCACTTTAAAACGAAAATTGAAATTTGATGGGAAAGTGGAACTGGGAGAGAATGTTTCAACCATATTGCAGAAGAAAAAGCTACTTCCTAAATGTCAAGACCTAGGTATGTTCACTATTCCCTGTAAAATTGGTGATTTGAGAATTGAAAAAACTATGTTAGATTTAGGTGCATCAATAAATGACATGCCTTATGATGTTTACAAGTCCTTAAACATAAGGCCCCTAAAAGAAACTAATGTGGTGATTCAATTAGCGGATCGTTTAAATCCTTATCCCAAGGGCGTGTTAAAGGATATCTTAGTTCAAGTGGGTGAAATGCTTTTTCCAACTGATTTTTATATTTTGCAAATGGGGAGTGATGATGTATCTTCTTCAACTCCAATTTTATTTGGAAAGTCGTTCTTGAAAACCACTAGAACAAAAATTGATGTTCAAGATGGATCATTGACTATCGAATTTGATGGTGAATTGATTAAATTCAATATATACAATGCCATGAAATTTTCAAATAATGAACAACTTGTTTTTATAGATTTTATTGACACTTGAGTGCAGGAAAATTCATCATTAAATGGAAGAGATGAACTTGAGACAATTTTGGAGATTGGAGATGCGTTGCAATGGCAATCAATTATAGAAATGTTGGTTCCCAACAAAGAACTTGAAGTTTTCTTTTGCCATTTGAGAAAACCAAGCAATTGGTGAAGTAATTATCTTATGTGGAGCTGTCCTGAAACAGCTCCAAGTTACTGCATTCGTTGATTCAGCCACCCACATTAGAGTTGAAGAGTTTGCCTAACCATCTTAAATACATATTTTTGGGTTAACAAGATACTTTACTTGTTATTATCTCAAATAAACTCACTCTTTTGCAGGAAAATCAATTGATTCAGGTGTTAAGACAATACAAAGAAGCCTTCGGATGGACAGTGGCTGATTTGAAAGGCATTAGTCCTACCATTTGTATGCATCGAATATTGATGGAAGATGAAGCCAAGGAGGTAAGGCAACCCCAATGTCATTTGAATCCACCCATGATGGAAGTGGTGACAAAGGAAATCTTGAAGCTTCTTGATGCTGAAATTATTTATCCCATTTCAGATAGTAAGTCTGATCTAGGTAGTTCTAAAGAAAACTGGGATAATTGTAATAGAAAATAGTGATGGTGAGGTGATACCCACTCGTGTTCAAAACAGGTGGAGAGTTTGCATAGATTATAAGAAGCTAAATTATGTTAGTAGAAAGATCATTTTTCACTTCCATTTATTGATCAAATGCTTGAAAGACTTCCAGGTAAATCTCACTATTGCTTATTAGAGGGTTATTCAAATTATCACCAAATTTTGGTTGCACTAAAGGACCAAGAGAAAACAAATTTCACATGTTCATTCGGCACTTTTGCCTACCGAAGAATGTCATTTGGGTTGTGTAACGCACCATTGACATTTCAAAGGTGTATGGTAACTATTTTTCTCTAATCTTATGGAATATTGTATAGAAGTTTTCATGGATGACTTTACGGTTTATAGAGAATCTTTTGAAATGTGCATTATCAACCTTGAGAAAGCGCTTAAATGTTACATTGAGACTAATTTGGTTTTAAATTATGAAAAATGTCATTTTATGGTTGATCAAAGCATAATTTTGGGCCATACAGTCTCTTCTAAGGGAATCGAGGTCAATAAGTCTAAGATAGATGTTATCAGATCTTTTCCTTACCTCGCGACTGTGCAGAAAGTTCTTGGTCGTGTAAGATTCCATCGGCGATTTATCAAAGATTTTTTGAAGATTGCGCAACCCATGTGTAGGCTACTCTAAAAAGACGTGAAATTTGATTTTGATGAGTCATGTAAGATTGCATTTGATGAACTAAAGGGACGGCTCACTACAGCCTCAATAATTCAGCCACCAAAGTGGGGAATTCCTTTCAAATTAATGTGTGATGCCTCAGATTATGCAGTTGGAGTAGTTTTGGGCCAAAAAGTGAACAAAGTATCTCATGTCATTTACTATGCCTCCATGACACTTAACGATACTCAGAAGAATTATTCCATAATGGAGAAAGAATTTTTG
Source organism: Erythroxylum citrifolium (assembly GCA_026284465.1). Taxonomy (NCBI): domain Eukaryota; kingdom Viridiplantae; phylum Streptophyta; class Magnoliopsida; order Malpighiales; family Erythroxylaceae; genus Erythroxylum; species Erythroxylum citrifolium. Next base: position 62,048,851 of record JANKOE010000205.1, on the reverse strand, counting down.
GCTGTAGTTTTTAGGCTAGAAAAGTTTTGATCTTACCTATAGGGTACACGGATGGTCATTTATTCAGACCATACAACTCTGAAATATTTGGTGACTAAGAATGAAGCAAAACCAAGGTTGATTCAGTGGATCTTACTCCTACAAGAATTTGAGTTGGAAATACGTGACAAGAAGAGAGCTGAAAATTTGGTAGCCGATCATCCCAGTCGAATCACTCCAACCAACACATTTGACATTCTCCAAGATGAATTTTTGGGTGAAAGTCTCTTTGCAATCCAACATGTAATTCCGTGGTATGCTGACATAGTAAACTTCTTGGGGACTAAGTCCTTACCTAATGATTTATCTAGAGCTGAAAATGATAAAATTAAACCAGAAGCTAAATATTACATATGGAATGAACGTCATCTTTGGAAAATTTATGCTGATCAAATTATTAGAAGGCGTGTTGTAGGTGATGAAATTCCTTCCATATTCAATTTTTGTCATTCATCTGTGTGGGGGGATACTTTGGACCCAAAAGAACAGCTCGCAAAATTCTTAAATGTGGTTTTTTTGGCCCAAATTATTTTATGATACTTACATGTTTTTTAAGTCTTGTGATCGTTGCCAAAGAACATATATTCTGGGGCGAAGAGATCAAATGCCACTTACAAATATCCTGTTATGTGAAATTTTTGATATATGGGGAATTGACTTCATCTTTTGGTAAGACTTATATCATTCTAGCTGTGGATTATGTGTCAAAGTGGATAGAAACGAAAAGCTACTTATACAGATGATGCTGAGGTTGTAGTCAATTTTGTCAAATTTAACATTTTTGTCAAGTATGGAATACCTCGAGCTATGATTAGCGACAGGGGAACTCAATTCTGCAATAAAATTGTTGGAACATTGATGAAAAAACATGGTGTCTCACATCGTATTTCGACTACATACCATCAGCAAATGAGTGGATAATCTGAAGTCTCCAACTGGGAAATCAAATCAATTTTGGAAAAAGTGGTGAATCCGAACAGAGAAGATTGAAGCTTACGTTTAGATGATGCCTTATGGGTGTATCAAATTGCTTATAAAACTCTAATAGGCATGTCGCCGTACAAGTTAGTTTTCAGTAAACCTTATCATTTGCCTATGGAAATAGAACATAAAACCTACTGGGCTGTGAAGCAGTCAAACATGGATTTGGTAGAGGCTAGTAACAATAGGAAATTGCGATTGCAAGAGTTAGAAGAGATCTGTAATGATGCTTATGAAAATGTGAAAATTTATAAAGAAAAAATTAAAGCTTTTCATGATAAAATGATTCTTAGGAAGCAATTTTCAATAGGACAAAAAGTTCTTCTTTATCATTCAAAGCTTAAGTTATTTTTAAGAAAATTACGATCTCGCAAGCTCAGACCATTTATTGTTACTAATGTATTTTCTCATGGTGCGGTAGAAATTCAAAGTTTAGACACTTCCAAGATGTTTAAGGTCAATGGATACCGTCTGAAAGCATACTATGAGAATTCTCCAGTCGAGAATATGGAAGAGATAGAGCTAGTAACCCCAATCTATCTCTAATTAGGTAAGTCGGTGAACACATCCAGCTAACGACTTCGAAGAAGCGCATTTGGGGGCACGCCAAAAATTTCATGTTCAATTTTACTGATATTTTTCAGTATTTCTTATTTTTTTTAATTTGTTTTGTTTCAACTGTCAATTTTATTCCATTCCCTTTAGTATTTTCACTTGTTAATATTTTCAATTCTAGTTTAATTATTAAAAAAATAAAAAAATTTCCCTTTCCCGCCACCCACTTTCATTTTACCGCCTAACACATTTTCACCTTTACACTTTCATTCATCTCTTCCTCTTACCTTCATTTATGCAACATTTCACTTCTTTTCAACTGCTAGAGGACAACCAAAGATTTCAACAACTAAGCCAACGCAAAATCTACCTATGTATGCATGTTCTAATCGACACTCTTAAAGCTTTACAAATTCATAATTCTTTTGAGCAATTGGTTGGACAAATTTGTTGTAATGCGTTTGTTAAAGTTGACTATCCTGCTTATGTTGAATTAATAAGAGAATTTTACGGCACCTTTCAATTTAATTCTCATGAAGAATTTGACTTGTTTATTGAGGGAATTGTTGAATGTAGACTTATGAAAAAGGAATTTGCATTATTTGTTGCTAAATTTAACGTGGCTATGGGTTTTATATTAGCTGATGATGTTAAAAATGAACCATTTGTAAGTTCCCGCTATGATTATCATAGTGATTTTTATGCATCTGAATTGTGGACTCAATGATATGTCAACCCTCAACCATATAATGCCAGTGCATCTAAGAATTCATATTAAAATCCCTGTTTTCGAAATCATACATCGTCTCTTAACATATAATTTTTTAGGACATCGGAATTCTGCAGGTGCACTTTCTACGACTGAATTTTATTTTCTGTGGTGTATGGACAAACAAATTCTTGTTAATTTGGGTTTTTGGTTTTTGACGCAATTTCAATATGTGTTAAACAAGAAATCAAAACCATTAATATTAGGGTCATATATCACTCAATTGGCTGTTAATTTGAATTTATTGGACCCTGAAAATACTGACATGATTGTGGCTTGTGCCATAGAACCTTTGGATATGGAATGTTTTTGTAGGATAGGAATTGTTGACATGAGTCATGGGAGGATATCCTTCACTATTTCGGGTCCAACTATCCCTTCCAACCCACATCTAACCACAAAGAGTCAGGTTGTCCTAAATACACCGAGTAGTAGCCAACCTCCCCAAGCCAATGTGGGCACTCGTTTAACTTAACTTGAATGCCAGATGCACCGAATGGAGAACATTTTGATAGCATATTGGGCACATCAAGGATTCCAACCTCCTTACCCACCAACCCCATGATTTCTGCAATCAACTTACGAGAAGCTTTCTTTTCTCTCCTCTTTTCTATTTTAGCTTCTTTTACTTTATGTCATTACACTGGGGACAATGTATGGATCAGGTGTGGGGGTGGGGTATGTTCCATATAACTGATAGTTAGGAATCTTTATTGAAAATCTTTGAATGATTATTGACTTGTTTGTAATTGATTAGCCAACTTCGACACTTTTTAGACTTCCATTTTTAATGACTTAAGTAGTGCGTATAACCTGAGTTAAATTTATTTTTAGGACAATAGATGCCACTTAGTTAAGAAATAAAAGTGTATACACTTAGTCAAGGTTTGACAATCATATGATTAAACATGGTGTTATGGTGAACTACATTAACTTATGAGTTTTTGGGCCTAAAAGATTGAAACATCTATATCAATATGTATTTCCTTGATGTGTGATTATCTTCTAAGGTGAATTTTTCTCTAGAACTTGCTTGGAATCAACTTGAGATCACATCTATACATGCGTGCACAAAAATGATAAAGGTCATCTTTGTTCTAGCCCTTTAGCTTAACAAGCCAACCCAATTCAATATCCTTTGTTAAACCTTTTGAGTTGAACCCTTTTTCTTTTTAAACCCATAATAAACAACTAAAACCTCTTACATCTTCACCTATCATAAATATTGTAAGTAGGCATTCTAACCACAATTTATGTCAAACTTATTTGGAAAAGATATGGAAAGAAAGGAAAAGAAAAAGATAAAAGGAAATTGAAGAGATTGAGATTTCTATTATGTGTTGTACTGTTGTCTTTAAATATCAATACATTGATAATAAATAATAATAATAATACACCAGTGAAAAACAAGTTATACAGTGTAATATATCTCTACAGAATGACATTGTTGACTCCTTTATGATTGAAATTGGGTCTCCACAAGTGGTTAGATGCTTTGCTAATGTTTATGATTTTTGCCCTTTCTGTTTATCAATCCTTACCTTACCTATAGCCCAATACAACCTTGAATAAAGCCCTTTTGATTTGTGCATGTTTGTATTTCAAGTGGTGAAAAGTTGGTGAAAAAGCAAGCATATGGTATAATATTTGCATTAGAAGATTTTGAGTGAAATATTGAACCAATAAACACTTGAGTGATTTAAGTGAAATCCAATCCATAAGAGTTTGCTATAATTATGTGCTAGTTTTTGAAATATGATTGCCTTAAATTGACTTTGTGTATATTTACTTGGATGATTAACTCTGGGGTATTCATTGATTACAAAATTGTTTAACTCTTCAAGTGTGCACTATTTACTGTTGTGAGACTTGGAATAAATAAATTTGATTAGTTGGCCAATTGATTGCAAATGTAGTTTGTCAAGGATGAGCAAAAGATTGGTGTGGGAGAATTTGATAAGCTATTATTTTTGTGCTTATTTTGGATATAAATCTCTTTAATGTATTGAAATTCTTATTTGAAATTAATCTTAATTGTTTTCAAACGATTTTAATACATGGGAGATGAATTTGAATAAAAAAGATGCTAGAAAAGCAAAGGCAATTTGCATTTGCAATTGGCAGAAAAGTTTTTGACTATGCGTGGGCACGTGTAAAGGGAAAGTTTATCTGCAAAGTTTGATTTGAAAACAGATTCGATACACTTAGGATTTTAATTATTTTGGGAATCTACCACCTGATTTAGATGAGAGGTGTGTTTGAATAAAATAACGACAAGAGAGAAGACAAAAAACCCTTATAGACATATCATCTTTTTACGTTTTTCTTCTATTTTAGGCTTTCTTAGGAATTTTCGATTTTTGTGGAAAAATTATAGAGATGGAGACAATATGTCCTGCTACTTTTCTGTTGGGTTTTACTTCTATTATGAGTAGCTAAATCTTTCTTCTTGGTTGAAGGGAACCAACGTTATCATCTAGTATGTGTGAGATTTTTTGAATAAAGTTTATTTCATTGATGAATATTAAGTGTCTTTCGTATTGCTTCTTATGATTGAATTGATTGATCTCTAGGGTACGTAACTAGGAATTGATTGATTTAATTTACAACTAAATTAGTAGGATTTGACATTCAGTTTTGCTAATCCAAAGTGGCAATTAGGATTACCATCTTTACGTTAGCGATTGGGAAATTCTAAGAAAGATACTTATTTAGACTAAATACATGTTATATGTGTGTTGTCTTACTCACTGGTTCTCTTGGTTCTTAAAGCTATTAATTAATCAAACTTAAGACCGTATCTAAGTTGTTGGTTAATAAGAGTGTTTAGAATACATGTTTATATTCATCTAATCCTAAGGGAGAACATCACTCAATGAGTATTTATTAATGGACTTAATTTTATATCAATGATCCATACTAGTTTGATAACGTAGGTGACCCAAAACTAAGGTTTGTTCATTAATTTTCCAGATCTCATTATTTTCGTTATTTCCTATTTTTGTCGTTTTTAATATCTTAAAATCACGTTAATTAACCCCCTAAATTTGTTTTAGCTTTTAACTCCAGAAATATTTACCAATAGATTCCTCATGGGAATGATCTCAACTCTTCAATAACTACATATTTTATTATTAGAGTTGGTATTAATTTGGTTGCAGGCGAAAATATTACCACTGGAGATTCACTTTTATTTTAAAATAAGAATGTCACATCAGTAATAGTGGGTCTCACTAATATGCAAAATAAAAAAGCACGTCATAAAAAAATCATATGGCATTTAACTAATAGAGAGTAATCTATGTCAGATTTTCCGTTATTGTAAGGTCTTATTTGAACGTTTTGTAAACATTCAGGTTCAAATTGAACGCCCTAAAGTGTTAGGGATAAACTTAAATTTTGATGTAAACGTTAGGGTTTAAAATACTCTTTTGACCTTAGTGGTGGAGTGTAACATGATGCACTTTTAATAATTTAAGAGGACAAGTGATAGTTGTTCCAAAGCAATTGACCTAAAATATAATCACTAGTAAGATTGATATAAGCTTCTTTGTCAAGTAATTTATAAAAAAAAGGAATTTTCAATTAATTTTTAATCAATAATATAAGATAAAAATATAATATAATATAAATTTATTAAAACATATGGAATATAAAATAACTTATTAAAAAATATAGAGAATCATATAAAACATAAAATAGAACAAACATAAAATGTAAAAAGAATTTAATTCATATTCATTAATAAATGCCATATATCAAATTTTATCTTTATTTTACTCTATATTTGTTCTAAGAAACACATAAGCATCATTCAAGGAATAAAGCGGAAACCAATGGGTATGCATGCCAGACCTTATAATTTTAAGGTTGTAATGTTTATGATTTGATGAAAATTGACATCTTGGGATATTTTTTTAATTTTTAATAATTGAGTTGGAGGTTAATATTAGATGCTTATAAAGCATATGATTATTAATTATGGTGAAAGCACATACGAATAAAAGAATATGTTGGTTCAATTTGGTGCCATAATATAGCATTGTTTTGATCTAGGAGAATTATTAGACATTAAAATGGGACAGACACTATTCCGTTGAGCAGGACTTATTATTCATACTTATATTTGTTGGCTAGAGCAAATTAGTCTATGTTAAATTAGGACAAGTACGAATTCATTGTCCACATTGCATTGTATTTGTTAGTTTTAACACCACTGTATGATGCAGTTAATATGATTACAAAAGGCCCTCAAATCTTCTGTACCCTTTCCTCTGTACCTATTATGTGCCTATTGTATCTGAGCCATTCATTTATGTAAGACTCCATATGTAGGGTCTTACATAAATGGATGGCTCAGATGCAATGGGCACAGAGTAGGTACAAAGGAAGGGTACAGAAGATCACGTCCCTTACAAAAGAGCACTTGTACGCTTTTACGTGTAAACATTGTTGCCTCAACACTTGTAAATACTTCCTTTAGATGCTTCATGTGTAGTTTAAAAAGTTGTTATCTACTAAAATGTCATTAAAAAACACTATGTTGACTTTCATAATTGAGCATAATATGAAATTCATCAAACTCTGAAAAGTTGTTTTGCATTTGTCAATCAAAACATAATAACTAGGAACTCATAATCAACTTCATTGAGTTTGAGTTGTTGTTTTGTGAATATCATCCTCCTTATCCTATTGAATCAACCAACTTCACCTATTTCATCGTGTAACTCCTTAATCAATGGTACTAGGAATTTGTCTTCCACTCTCTATTGATTTGATGCTGTACAATCTCCATATAACCTCTAGTTGTTTTCTTTCTTCCTTACTAAAACCAGGGAAGAAAATAGGCCTATTATCCACTGTGCTAACATGTCTAGCATAATTTCTTTTACTGCATACATTTATGACCCCGAGGATCTATACGGTCTCAGATGTATAGCATCTCCTTCAAGATAATTTTGTGGTCATGCAATCTCTTAAGATTCAACCTTTTGTGGTCATGCAATCTCTTAAGATTCAACCCTTTAGGTTCACTGAATTAACTCCTAAATTCTTGCAGCAATTGTTGAACCTCCTGGCTTTAATCCTTTCAAACATTCTCCTTTATGAGTGAGTCATTGACAAGCTAAAAACACTTGGGAGAACATTCCCATTCTACCGACTCATCATTTTGCAATAAAAACAACTGTTAAGTCTTTTTAACCTTAATTTTTCAGTAGCTTCATAGTTTTTCTTTTGGTATCACCGTGACACCATGCTTTAACCCACTACAAAATTCCACCCATTTACCTTGGTATTCAACTCCCATTGTTCGTGCGTTGTAGTTACATATGGCATCGTTTAAGGATGAAAGCTAATACACATCCGGTATTAGATTACTTCTTTCATCTTGTTGATGACTATTATTGTCTCTTGAGTTAAGTGGTGACTCTGGTTATATTTAAAGGTGAAAAACTCTTTATAATTTGATGGGTGATAGTGGAGTTTTTCTTTAGTGGACTAGGTTCCATGATTTTTTCCTTTCTCACACTAAGGGACGTTTTTCACGTAAAAATTGTTTGTATACTTTATTTCTTGCTACTTAGTTTCTTGCACTTGTGAGTTTTGTTGGCTGCTGTTTTTCTTTTGGTGTTGATTGTATTTGTTCACACAAGAAAAGGTTTATTAGTTCTGGTTACTTTGTTTCTACTGCATGACCGACTCCTCCTTTTCTAACACATTGTAGTTACATATGGCATCATTTAAGGATGATCCTTTTCTAACACATTGTAGTTACATATGGCATCATTTAAGGATGAAAGCTAGTAACATCCAGTACCATATCCACTCTACCATTGTTAATAATGAATGCATCAGTAGTGAAATAATGTTCATTCATAGATCCAACAGAAGTTCCTGCAAAATTTATGTCATATCAACTTCAGTCCACGGTTACAGTTATCACAATTGGGTCTATTTTTTAAAATCTCATTGACTCCCTGTAGTACAATCTTCTCATTAATAAAATTGTTCGTGCTCCCTCCATCTTTTAATACATGTAAGGATATGTCATTTCCATTCTCAACTACCCTTAACTATTGGTAATCCATTAAAATCACTTCCAATATTGCTTGAAGTGCAATAGTGGCTTGTTCTTAGCATTCTTCTGATTCCTCTTCCTCTCCTTCATTTTCATTTATTACTGCATACATGTGAAACTATTTCTTTTTGCATTTGTGGCCCAACACGAATTTTCCATCACACCAAAAATATAATCATTTAGCTTGTCGTTCGTCAAATCCCCCAATACTAGTGGTTCTTGTAGATTTGGTATCTCTACCTTTCATAAGAAGCCTTGCATATGGTCTGAACGGCAGTCCACAATTACCTTTCTAAGATGTAGTTACTCCATAAGCCATGCTTGCGCTTTGAGAATTATAAGCAGCCTTAAAGTTGGTTTTTAGTTGACCATAACAATATAGTGATACTTTTCCCAAAAAAAAAACAATATAGTGCTACTTGTGGTCTTTGCAGGTTTCTCGTAATCAGTAACTTAGTAGGATATTATATTTCTTGGTTGACACTTACAAGGAACAAATTCACCAAATAAGGCTTGTAATTTATCGACTTGTCCATAGTATTCCTTAACTAATCAAACAATAGCAAAAAAAGGTGTTTAGGTGGCCAGGATCGAATACCATTAACGAAGGAAAATTATCCACATTTACTTTTTTATAACTGTACTCAGTCTCACCAAGTTCCATAGAAGAGGGGAAGGAAAGTTAAAAAAAGAAAAAGATCTTATGTATCTATGGTTAGTATAAACCGGATATGTGGCTGTATCCATGTCAAGAAACCATATACATGTGTGATCATCACGGGCTCAACGCATCGTCTTCAAATGGTCGCCACTGGGTTCCAATATTAGAATCGTCGTCGTCATCAATCTGTTAGTTGGCATCAAGAACTTCAGAGAAGTAGCGAATATATAAAGCTTTAAAAAACAACTGAAGAAATACAACTAGTCTCCAACATGTTTAATTTGTACCTGATCATCAAAACCCCCGGTGATCTCAAATTCTGAACCTGAAACATTGCCAAACGCATCCAACGTTTCCTTGAAGTCCTGCTACATGCAAAGCAGTAATTATATAGATTTCGATTGAAGCTGCTGAATTTCTCGTGCACAAGAGATATTTAGCTCAACGGTTAAGTTGTGGCACTGCAACCGTAAGGACTATGATTTTGCTAGTCAGAATTAGTAGTATTAATTCGTAATTATACTGCACGCTCAATCTACATTTTCAACCACTTCTCCTCTCCAGGGCTAAAAAGTGTAAGATCTCTTTTCCATTCCATCCCAAATAACCACATGACAATTGGAAAGCTTGCTGAAAGCACCAGAGAATATCGCACAGAACTGAGACAATTTAATATTATTTATTCAGTAATCAGATCACCTCGTCAAGGGTGATTGCTGAACTCCCCAGGTGCATAGGTAAAGGATCAATAAGAGTATCAACAGTTTCCAGCAAACCCTGAAGACAAGATTTGCGAATTCTATAAACGAAAAGAAAAACAAAATTCCAATTCGGGAGATTACAAATGATATATATATATATATAAAGCATCAGCAGCATTTTAATAAATAAGAAGACAGCTACAAGATTCATATCATACAGGTCTAAACAAGGAAAAGGCATATGATTTCTTCAGCAAAACTGTAGCTTTCACCTCATCAAATGTTACACGGTAGATACTATTGATGAGATGCTATTTAACAAGAATATTAGATTTCTGAACCCCCAAAACTGAGGTGACATCTATAGGACATCACAACTAACATGACATGCACATCATCACCAAAGTGATAATTCACTCTTGCATTTCCCAAAACAAGAGATACCTTCTCAGTTGGCATCGCATAATTTTCGGAATCCAATGGTAAATGTTTACTATCTTCTGGGCTTTCCTGATGAATGAGAAAAATATTTTGAGAACAATAGTGTAAACGTATATAGACACATATTATAAAATTTCCACATCCTATGTTATCACCATTCACAAAATAGATGAATAAGGCATGCCAGTACTCAGCAACAATATATGGATTTGGACTGTGGTTCTATATGCAATATTTGATAAGAAACACATTATCACCCTTTATAGAAGTGATGATAGTAATTGTCTTCACATGTTTTGCACCTCGTACAAGCTAGAATATTTTCTAACGAGCATATAACAAACCAATAATATTATATTCTAATTTTTTGTTAGAATGATATTATACCTCTTCATCTTGGTTAGCATAAGAAGTTTCCCTTCGTGTACTTGAAGGCTTAACATCAGGAGTTCCCTGAAACCAAGGAAGAGGGATCACTCCAAATATTTATGATTCACCTAACATTCCTAAATTTGCATAAACCGACTGTTGCATACAAGCAAGTTGCTTTACGACTTACTCACCTTAAAGAGTGAAGAATGGGTATAAAAAGATTGCTTAGATCAGTGAAATGAATCAAAAGAACACTTGACAGCTGTTCAAGATACATACTGGTTCATTTTGATCAAAAGAATTCTGCCTCCCCCCTTTGGTAAGATCTCTCAGAGTACCCTTCAAGATAGCATCAGAACCAAATGTAAGTCACGCCACAATTGAAGTGTCATCACATATCAAAAGACATTGCATCAGAAAATTCTTTTAAGAGAATTGGATTATGAATGTTCAATATTAATGCCTTCACATAAGTTTCAGTGAGGAGCATATTGATAAACACTCATTGATGCATGAATGTTTGCAACTTATGGATCATTTGGGAATTAAAAATAAGTACGTTTCCACAAGAACGTTGGCCTACAACCTTAACAACTAATAACCAAAGGCAAGGAATCAATGATATTAAGTTCATAGCTGAAAGTACAATTTCACCAAGATATTCAATTTCAAGCTGGGAAAATGAGTTATATAGACAGACCACTATCCTGTTGTTTCAGTTACGAGTAAAATTTTTAGCAATTTTAGGAAATCGGTAGAAAAGATGGATGGATAAATGACTAATATCTTCTCAAATGACCATTCAATATTTCAGCCTACTAGGTCAATTCCAAGAAATAATCAGTCCTGAAAAAAGCCCAGTTATCAATCCCATGCCATTCAAGAAAAAGGTGCTATCAAGAGTGCAAAATGAAAATATCAACCAGAAGTGATGTCTACAAAATCTAATGAATATTGTTAGGAAAATATTTTCAAGGGTCTCTTAAGAAATCTTGGATACAAGTTTGGTGAAGATGTGGGGACAAGGTCGAGTAAAGTTGCTGTATCTCCAGTAAAGAAGGATGCAGAGAATAGCAACATAGAACACATCATTCAGAACAAGTAATCGACCTTGTTTGCCCACATCAGTCCACAGGCATTGCAGAGTGTCCTTGGACCAGCTGGGCCTCGACGCATTGCTGGAGTAGCTTTCTCACTAGTTCCACAATGTTGACAAGTCTGTGGACTTTCAAACATGAACAAGCACATTATTGTAAAGTAATAATCCAAATTAACTTCAACATATTAGAGATCCATCCAAATTTAACAGCTGTTATGAATGTATAACAAGTCCAAAACTTACACAAAGTCAGGAAGAGGAGATACACTGCTGGATTCCCACTTTCCAACACCTGTGCTTTCACAATCTTTCAATGAGGCAAATTGCCCGTTTTTACGGTGCATCCTAGGGGAAACATCATCCCCATAATCAATAACAATCTTGGATGCGAACAAAAAAAGCTTATGGTCTATATACATTAAAAAAGGAGATCACAATAGTAATTGAACTACTTTAGTCAACCACGAACAAGTCTGTGCTGCCAGATTCAGTTACAAACATTCTAATGAAGAATAGAGAGACAGAGGGTACTGAATTAAGCATAGCACATGTTGAAGTTATAAGCATTGTTCAATTTACAGTATGTATGCATGGCCTACACCTCACCTCTGGGCAACCTCCTTGCGACAAGTGTACCGAATTTTCTTTTCAAAGCATCTCTCTTTCCGCTTTTCACGAAACCTTACCAGGGAGGCAAATCGTCGAGACAGCTTGGAGCATTGTGACTTATCATCAATAATCTGAGATATGTGAAGAAAACAATAAGAAAATTGGTTGTATGTTTTCAAATACAACTATTACCATATAAGTATGCTCCTCCAGTAAGAAATACCTGCACATTCTGCTGCACTAGAAATTCAGTACTTGGAACACTCACAGGTGCATCAGCCTCTCCCAGTAGTAGTAACACTGCTTGTACCTGGAACATGTATTCCACTGATCAGGTAAAAGAAGATGCCCGTGAAGCAACTAGATGGGCCAAATAGAACAGCAGAATTAAATATATTTACACCATCAAAAGCCGACAGATAATATTGTAACCACGATGGAACTGTCCCAAAAAGATCTAATGAGGGAAAATTTCATTAAATATTGAAAATCCCCATTCCATCTTCAATTTGCATATTTACACGGGGTGGGAAATATCTTTCATAGTCTATAACAGCCCAACTCACTGATAAGTTTTGAACAACCGGAATCCTCTGAAAGATACCTCATACACCAATCAAACCACATGATAAATGTTCATTTTGTAACAATTAAACTACAATTCAACTGCATAAATCAATTCCAATCACTGTGAATAACACCCAATGCTCCTAACTTCTATAGTTAAGAAAGATTAACAACAGCAACTCAAAATGTAATCTTCAACAGCCATATTTTTTGAAAAACTAACACACCCAGAATCAAAGCAAAAGTTTCCAATCTTTCAGTCGATTAGCATCCCAGTTCCCCTGCAACAAACAACCCCAGTTTAAACCCAAAAACCAACGTACCTAGCATTGTGAAACAATTAACTCAACTTCCTTCTTAATTCACACATTTTCCATCGCCAAGCAACAAAAAAGAAGAAGAAAAGCAAAGTCATATTCCATAATCAAACCGCTGGTTATTCGAAAGAACATTCCGCCTGAAATTAAAACATGCTGAATAAAGAAACCCTCTCGTAGCTCACTTTCTGAGGTGTAACGGCTGGGAAGACATAAACCTCTCCTTCAAAAGCGATAGTCAGCTCACTGGTACGGCCCATACTGACACATAAATCTTCATTGCTCATGTGGCCTACTTCTTCTTCCACTCTTCCTCCATTCACATAACCGTCGATCCGCCGCTGCTCATCCTCCTGATACGGTCTCACCGTCTCGAGCGACCGCGTCTCCATCACTCTTACAGCATCACACGCGCACGCGCGCGCGCATATATACACACACGCGCGCACACTCTCTCCCTCCCTCTCTCTCCTTACTAAGAAACTTCAAATTATGTGTTTGTCTCTCTTGAGAACTAACAGGCTAGCAGCTCTCTCCCTCTCTCCCTCTCTTTCTGGGGTATTTATACTGTTAACAAACGGAAATGAATTTGACTAATTGGGCAGAAATTAAGCAGAAAAGTCAGCATTCTCCCTCTCTCTCTCTGTCTCTCTCTCTCACACACACATATATATATAATATTTTATTTCTAGAAATTACTAAAAGAGTAAAAGTGAGTTTAGAGGAATGAGAGCCTCAAATGTAATTAATGAAATGGAATAATGAAATAAAATATAATATTTTATAATAGAATAGAATGCGATATAATAAAAAGTTGTTTACAAAGGGTGAAAGAATTCACAATGTAATATAGTAAAATGTTGTTTGAAAGATGAACAAAATGAAATGCAATATATAATAAATAACTATTATACTCCTTTATTAAAATAATTATTGCAAGAAGTTTCACACTATAATTTTAAAACAGAAATTATGTCCAATATATATTAGATAATATATATTTATTAGTTTATATTCTATCCTAAATTTCGAATCGAAAATTTTTTATTTTCAATATTTAAGATGAAGTATAAGGTGATATAAAATTTTCTTCTTTTATTTTATTCTATTATAAAACTTTCTTTAAAATAATGAAAAATATGTTATATTTTATCTCATTCTATTATAAAAAGTAAAAATTATCAATTAAACAGCCCAGAGGGTAGGGACGTAGTTATGCTTGGCCCAATGAAGTACTGGCTCTCCCGAAATTTTAAAAAAGTTAATTTTTTTTTAATTTTTATTTTTTTTTATATAAAAATATAATTTTTAAAGTTTGACTCCAAGATTTTAAAAAAATTTGTTTTAAGCGCCTGTATGCATCGGCTGGCTACGTCCCTGCTAGAGGGATTGTCTCCGTCTTCGTGTGCTTTTCCTCTTTCGTTCTCTTTTTCCTTTTCTTGAGAATGAGAGATCAGCGTCAACGCTTAGTAGGCGAGGAATAACGTGGACTGCATAGACTAGCATGTCCCTCCCGTGCTGCATCAGCCTGACGTTGTGAAGTGTGAACGCAGTTGTGAATGTCTGTCGTTACTTGCATAAAAACAGGTAGCACGTGTTTAATTTGGATTCTTCTTTTCATGCTCCTTTTCTCTTTAAGGCATCTTTGGGTTTGGGTGGATACTGGTCACCGACCCCAAAGAAACTTCTTTAATTGTAACATTGTACCAACTTTGACACTTTATCCCGTCTTTCAATAATTTACATGCACTTTAGTGCTTTTTTTATTTTTCTATTTTGCAACTCTCTTGTTGAATGACCCTCTTACGGTGCGGATGACCGGGGACGAAGTCATGTTTAATGGGAGGGGGGTCATGGTCTCCCCTTTCAAATATTTTTTTTAAAATTACTTATATAATTAAAATTTTTAAAATTACAAATATAAGTGACCCCCTTTAAATATAAGTGATCCCCCCATTAAAATTTTTGCATTTAGATGTTGGCCCCCGACCCTCCTTAGAGTTGAGTCTAGCTCCGTCCCTGTGGATGACGTCGGGTCTTACTTGGACAAGGGCATGGACTTTGGGAGGGCTATAACAGGAGATGATACACTACTGAAGTTAAGGTTGCACACTTATTTTTTGAAAGGCCATTTTATATGGGCGCTTCAGCCGAAAACCAGTTTCTCTTTTTTTCTTAACCAGCTTTTGAAGCTAAGAGACAATATTCGCTTTGAGACTTCTTGTGTTATTAAAGATGGACGTCGGGTCTCTCTTTGATATGACAATTAGGATAGTCGCGGTCCCTTAATCTCTCAGGTAACTCCTTCCAGAACTTCTCCACTGTTCCCTCTCAAAACTCGTATGATTTCATTTATTGATGGGAGCTCATGGAAATTCCCAAGAATTCTGCGTCACCTTCAACCTAGCTATTCTCCCACTCCTCAAGAATCTGACACTTTCTTTTGGAAGGGGATTCCACTGCATAAATTGACTAATCGCTTCATTTGCAACAATTTGCGTCATCGCCGACCCCCTGTTCCTTGGGCACCCACGGTTTGGAACAATATTTTAACGCCCCGAATCTCCTTCATTTTCTAGTTAGCTATTCAGAATAAACTTTCAACTGCTGACCGTATTCCTTATGTGCACATGGATCCTTCTTGCCCGATGTGTTGCCTTCAAATGGAATCTTGTTCTCATCTTTTTTTCGAGCGCCCATTTAACTATTCTATTTGGAGAGCTGTTTGTGACTTATGCTGTTGGACGAATCCTGGATCCGAAATTATGCCTCTCACTAGTTATCTGTCTTCTCCTGCAAGTTCCAACAAACCTGTCCAACTTATTATTTTAGGGGTCTGTTTATATTCGCTTTGGCGAAAACGAAACTCTCGACGCTTCCAGAGTACCTCTTCTATGAAAGAGAGTTTGATTTGCTTCATTATGTCTGATATTCGGACGATAGTTTTGACAAAAAAAGTTCCTTGTAACTCTAATATTTGTCATGCCTTACGACTATAGTTGATAGATGGGGGTTCTGTTTAGGCTCTTTTTGCTGTGGTAACTGATTTCTTTATTGCTGGCTCTCCTTTTGTGTTGTATATAACGGGTTTTCCCATTTGATGACCTTGTAAATTTCTTCTTTATTTATACTAATTTCCTTTTTTAAAAAATTAATAATTAGCAAAAAAAATTTACTGACAAAAACAAAACGTAGCAAATTATTGACAAAAAATTATTTTCCGTCAGTAACATTGTTAGAAAAATTTCATTTTGCGACAAAAAAATATCCATCTATAAATTTGAAGGGAAATTATCCAAGTAAATTTTTCCACGGAATATAGAGACGATAGAAAATTTCCGCCAATAAAAAAGGCAAGAATGCTTGGCGAAAAAAAAGTTTAGAGGTAAACGTCATTATTTTCTTCGTCTTCAACGTTTTTAATAAAACAAAAACAATGTCATTTTTTAATGCATTTAGCCTACCGAAGACCCCTTCCCTCTTCCCTGCATTTTCATTTTTGTTTTTCCTCTCCCTTTTCTCTATCATTGATTCCTCTTCTGCTCGTCAACGTATGTGCGTTTGTCTTCTCTGGCCACAGTCATTGTGTACTTCTACAGAGGTAAGTCATTCAACCTTTGTTCTCTGTGATTTCCTGTATAACCTGTGTTGATATATATGTTCGAATGTTGCACAAACCTAGGAAGTTTTGGGTGTTTTGCGTTTGTTTTGGATTGTCTGTGGTTTATTTGTCTTTGCAATGTTCTAGAAAACGTTAAGGAAGGAAAAAGACATGATTTGCTTAGGTTATTTGGAATGAATCTGTCATACCTTTGAAATGTTTAACGAAAGTTCTGAGTGGTCTTTTTAATGGTTTTCTACTTGTTTTAAATGTCTATGGCTATTAAGGTTATTGCTTCTTCTCATAAAGTAGGTTTCATGACCTGCTTTATCAGGATTGCTATTGAGAAATCAATTATGATTTATGAGAGTTCAAACAATAATGAAAATGTGTCTCTTTGGACTATATTATTATAATAAATATTGAATTTATAAATTACATTAACTACTATTATGGATTCAAATAATTTTTGTGCCTTCATTAGCTACCAATGTATCTTCAACAAATTTGTTTGGGACTTTGTAGACATTTGTGTTTTTGTTGATGTACTCTATGTCAAGCTGTGTAATTTTCAACAATTTTAGTGATAAAGTAGGAGTTATTAGATGTTGATTCTGTTGCTAAATCAACATCATTTAGAAGATGGTATTTATTAAATGGAACAATGAAAATTTGATTCCAATAACTTGATACCTCTTGATCTTTTCCTATTAAAGGCGAAACTTTGTTTTTTATAGAGTAGAGCACATGCAGACTTGCTGTATAAAGAAAATGAAAGAGAAAAGGGGACTTAGAAATTTTGTCAAGGACTCGTGTTTTATGTCGATTGGCTAAGAAAAAAAACACTTTAGATAAATATTTAGTGATTTTTAAAAAAATATTTAAAATTTATTTTTGATTAATTAAATTGTGTAATTTAATTTTTATTACATAATTGATTAATTGTTGATGAAAGACTAGTTTTATAAAGGTTTCAAGAGTATTTAAATTATTAGGGTTAATTTTGATTATTATAATTGATAATACTTTTTTGTGAATTGTATTTAAAATTTTGATATATAAATAATAAAGAGGATTCACACACTTTTTTTTATTTTTGAATAATTTGTCCTTCTTTTTATATTGCTTTAAGTCAAATTCTCTTAACGATAGTCGTGTCGATTATCAAAATGAACATTATAGTTAGAATATTCTATAATATTCTGTATGGTTTTATAGATAGTTTAAACCAAGCAAACCGGAATTGGTTTAGTCTAGCAATATTAAAAATTAGAAACGCGTATAAACATTTCATGCTCCTTCGTACTTGCCAAGAAGATCACACTCCCAATATCTATGATTAGATCAAAATTTAATGGTTCTTCAAAAAAGTCTTTATACTATTAATTGTCTTCACTATTCCTTTTTATGAAAACTGAAATGTAAATCAACTAGAGTGGCAAAATTGAACTATGTATGGTAAGGAAACTTGAGAAGTGAATTTAATGAAATGCCCATCTCGTCCATAAGATAAAAATTACATATTAGAAATAGAATAAATAGTAAATAAATTGTTTGAAATATCTTGATTTTTAAGATTTTTATTAAAATTATCATAACATTAATTTTTAACATTACTCCCACTAAAAGTTCACATATTTCTATTTCAAAATAAATAATATTATTTTCTGATTTGCTTGCTTTAATATATTAAAAATATAACAAAACTATTGAACAAGTGTATTATATTAAATACGAAATATTCTTTTTCGCAGGCCATATATTGTGTTGAAAAGCGTCGCTCATCCTTCTTCTTTGTAGTCTGTAGTTGTCTATCCATCTAGGGAAGTTGTCCAACTAATGTCTACCATATGTATTGCTTTAACAATATGATTTTGATGCGTTTGAGTTTTATGTGAATACAAAAGAGGTCTTGATTTTGTGTTGTTGTTTAGAATATTATTATAATCATTGATGAGTTTTTATGTTCTTCTTTAATAGTCTAAGTATTTATTGTATGTGGAATGAGTTTGAGATCTTATGGATGATTTGAGGCATAACTAAGTTCCTAGGATGGTATATAGGCTGAAAACCCGTGATGCAGCTCCCGTAAGGCTTATCGGTGAAAGATTTCACGAGCCTAGAAGTCACAACAAGAACTTGCTTTCTTGATTCACATATGTAAACAATGCCACATACTATAGTATTGAAATCAATTGTAGGTGATTAATTCAATTGATTAATACTTCAACTTCAATGTGATTAATTCAAACTTAGTATTAGCACAAGAAATTCATAGGTTTAATAGACATGACAGTTCTTTGCGTAATAAACCCCTAAGACGATATATAGGCTGGAAACCCGTGATATAGCTCCCGTGAGGCTTATTGGTGAAAAATTTCACGAATCTAGGAGTCATAACAAGAAATTACTTTCTTTATTCACAGGTGTAGACAATGCCACATATCATAGTATTGAAATTAATTGTAGGTGATTAAGTCAATTGATTAATACTTCAACTTCAATGTGATTAATTCAAACTTAGTATTAACACAAGAAATTCATAGGTTTAATAGACATAACAGTTCTTTGCATAATAAACCCTAGGACGATATATAGGCTAGAACCCGTGATGCAGCTCTCGTGAGGCTTATCGATGAAAAATTCCACGAGCCTAGGAGTCACAACAAGAACTTGCTTTCTTGATTCACAAGTGTAAATAATGCCACGTACCATAGTATTGAAATCAATTATAGGTGATTAATTCAAACATAAATACTTCAACTTCAAGATGATTAATTCAAACTTAATATTAACACAACAAATTCAAAGGTTTAATAAACATGACAGTTCTTTACATAATAAACTCCTAGGACGGTATATAGGCTGAAAATCGGTGATGCAACTCCCGTGAGGCTTATCGGTGAAAAATTTCACAAGCCTAGGAGTCACAACGAGAACTTGCTTTCTTGATTCATAGGTGTAAACAATGACATATATCATAATATTGAAATTAATTGTAGGTGATTGATTCAATTGATTAATACTTAGGGGATGTTGTGTAAAGTTTAAATGTTCTGTAAACTTAGAGAACATGAAGGATACTAACTATGAAATTATTTCTTTAAATTAACAATTCTGCAGAAATGAGTGATGTTGATAGATCTTGGATGTATAGACGATTAACACCTGATAGTTTCGTTAATCCTAAGTTTGTTGAGGGAGTTGAAGCTTTTATTATGCATGTTCTCAACCTGCTTATATGGATGACCCCAAGATCAAATGTCCATGTAAAAAGTGTAAATATATTCGTTTCCTTCATATTGATGAAGTGAATGCCTTTTGTTGAGAAAAGGGTTTGTTATAAATTATTTGAGTGGACACGACATGGGGAGCCATTGATTTGTAGTACCTCAAGGGGTAATGAAGTATACTCGTCAATAAATGTGGATGAATTTTGAAGGGGGGATTAGATTTAGAAAAATAATGTGGGACTAAAAATCCTTACATATAAATGGTTTATGATGTAGCTAGTTATACCTTTAAGGAAAATATAGAAAATCTTGAAGAAGAACCAAACTCATATGCAAAACAATTTTTTGATTTACTACACTCAACTGACCAAAAATTATGGCCAAATTGTGAGACGATGACTCAATTGTTTTCAATTTCTTGGATATTGAACCTAAAGCCTAAAGTGCATATTTCTGATCATAGTTTTGATAAAATTCTTAGATGGTATAATGAATTATTGCCTCCTGATCATACAATGGTTGATAGTTTTTACAATATAAAGAAACTTACTAGGGGTCTTGGTTTGCCTGTTGAAACAATTGATTGTTGTAAATTGGAATGTGTGTTATATTGGGGAGATGATATGGAGTTACAAGAGTGCAAATTTTGTGGTCAATCTAGGTTCTAGCCTAGATAGCATTATAATAAATAGAAATTAGTACCCTAGAAGTGGATGTATTATTTCTCGCTAACTCTAAGACTTCAAAGACTATATGCTTTTGTGGTTACTACATCTTACATGAGATGATATAATGAACATGAATAGGAAAATGGAATAATGAGTCATCCATCAGATGCGTTGGCATGGAAACATTTCAATAACATCTATTATGAGTTTGCAGCTGAAAGTCGAAATGTTAGGATGGGATTGTTGACGGATGGATTCCAACCTTTTGGTCAATCTGACCATCAATATTCATCATGAACAATCATAATTACTCCTTCTAATTTGCCTCTACGGATGTGTATGAATGAGGCACATATGTTTTTGATAGCGATTGTGCCAAGGCTTACAAATCCAAAGCATAAAATTGATGTATTTTTACAACCATTGATATCTGAATTACAACATCTTTAAGAATATGGTGTGGAGACATATAATATGTCTCTAAAACAAATTTTGTGCTGAGAGTAGTTTTGATGTGGACTATTAGTGATTTTCTGGCATATGCTATGTTGTCTGGATGTAGCACAGTAAGGAAATTGGCTTGTCCTTATTGTGGTAATGATTCTGATGCATTTTATCTTCCAAATAGGGGTAAAACATGTTGCTTTGACAACTATAGGAAATTTCTTCCTCCAAATTATCCAATTAGACGCGATAAACAAAAGTTCATTAAGAATAAGATAGTACAAACACTTCCTCCGCCTCACAAAGCTGGTGAAGAGATATTGCAAGAGATTGATGAATTATGATTGCTGAAAGTTACAGAATTTAAAGCTGATAAAGTTAGTACAAGCATTACTAAAACTTTGGTTAAAGAAAACGAAGCATCTTTTGAGATTTGTTATATTGGAAAACTAATTTGATACGTTATAATCTATATGTGATGCATATTGAAAAAAATATTTTTGAAAATTTGTTCAATAGCATAATGAACATTGAAGGGAGGACAAAGGACAATGTAAAATCACAAGCTGATTTGAAACTTTTTTATAGAAGGAATGAGTTAGATAAAGATCTTCGCATCGGTAAATATCTAAAAGCATGTTACACTTTGCAAGGTGTGTGAAAATGAGGAAGTACAAATTATTTGGGATAAAAGTCATGATTGTCATGTGTTTATGCAAAGGCCAATTCCAATTACATTTCAGGAATCGCTACCGAATAAGGTTTGGGAAGTTATAACATAATTAAGTTTGTTTTTCAAAAGCTTAGTATCATCTGAAATAAAGTTGACTGAAATGAAAAAACTAGAAAGGAAAATTTCAACAATTTTTTTGCAAATTATAAGGATTTTTCCTTCAATTTTCTTTGACTATATGGAGCATCTACCTGTGTATTTAACACATGAGGCTAAACTTGCTGGTTTAGTTTAATATCGATGGATGTATCCGTTTGAGAGGTAATTATAGTAAATATTTAAATTGAAGTAATAACATGTTTTAATAGCAGAATTGTAATAACCATATTCGCTGATGTAGGTATCTGCATCACTTGAAGAAAAATGTCAAAAACAAGGTGACAGTTTAAGGTTCGATATGTAATGCTTATTTAGTGGAGGAAGCAAGTATATTTTGTTCATATTATTTTGACCGCATGTTCACACAAGAGAAAGAAAAGTTCCTCATAATGACGATGAGGGAGGAACAGGTGATGCTGATGGTAACTTATCTATTTTCACATATCCTGGACAAACATATAGACATTCAACAAGAAGAATGTTAACAGAGGAACAAATAGAGGTCACCCATGGTTACGTTTTATTGAACTGTCAAGAGGTTCAACCTTTTGTGCAATAAGTTGAAATTGATTATTTGGGTTTTGAAATTTAGTGCTCTTCACAACTAAAATACATAATAATGTCTTTAGATTATACGAGGAATGGTTATGCGAGCTAATTCCTAAGAAAACACAGGATGATATCAATAAAGAAGTTGGAAGACACTTTCTTTGATGGTTTAAGAAATATGTAAGTTTTCACTTACAATTATTGAAATGATTGAATTATAAGATTAAAGTGTTTCAATGACTTTATACTATTTAATATAATAATTAGTTTTATGTAGGCCTTAGAAAATCTAATAGAGAACAAGTTCATATGTCATCTTGCGAAAGGACTTTTACGAACTGTTAAATCGTATCTGGTGTATTTTGTTAATAGATACAAATATCATACAAAATACTATGGTCATAGCATGACAATAGTAAATAGTGGAGTTTACATAAAGGGAGAATTGATGAATTACTATAGTAAAATATTTTAGATACTTGAAATTGAGTACCCTGCATTGCCAATAAAATGGAGTGTGATATTTAAGTGTGACTGGTTTGATCCAACTCCTAATGTTGGTATAAAAGTGTATAGCCGATACAATCTAGTTAAAATCAACCGGCGAAGAAGATTTAGACAATTTGAACCTTTCATGTTAGCAATGTAAGCGATCCAAGTGTATTATGTCCCTTTTCCTAGCTTATGTCAAGATAAGTTGGCCATCTGTAAAGTTAAACCTAGAGGTGTTTTGAATCACACTGAAAAGGAGAACAGAGAATTAAAAATAAAGCATTTCAGAAAGATGCTTATGAAATAAATGCATCTGTTATATATGATGAGAATGAGCCTTTGAACGATCCAAATAATGAATATGTTGAAATTTCATCTCGAGAGGAGAAGGAGGGCGAGAGATCTGAAGAGAAGCCTGGGTTTGATTCTAATTCTTTAGAAAAAAAGATGATGATGATTTTAATTTACAATTAGGTGCTGATAGTGATTAATTTGTGTTTGTAATAGAATATTATATTCAATAAATCAATTATTGAATCAACAATATATTG
>JANKOE010000205.1:61964614-61976706 GCA_026284465.1 Erythroxylum citrifolium | reverse complement strand
GGGAGAGGGAAGGTGGCTCGAGGGAGAGGGCAGGTGGCACGACGGAGAGCTAAACGTGGGAGAGAGATGAAGCTAGCCTTTTTTTTCATTTACACAGAAATTACACGACGTTGTCTCGTCGGCTTGGAGGGCGGGAGTTGAAAATTAAAAAACGACGTCATGTTGTATTGGTGGGCCAGCGGGAGAACGATATTTAGCTAGCCTTTCCCGACGTCTAACTCTCCATAACGTCGGGGTAAGTTTTTTTCGATGCCTAACTAACCAAACGATGCCAAACACTTGGTTTCTCCACGATATCTTCATACAACGTTGTCGAATCTTGGCTCTTTTCGTGACGTTTGGGAACAGGTCACGAAAGCCTCCTACATTTCGAGACGTCTACTGGGAAGATGACGCGAAATGCATGTTTTTGTTGTAGTGAGAGGTCAGACAGCAAATCCAATCATTTAAACGTTTTTGTAAAGGAGTTGTTAAGTTATCATTTTTCATTCAATTGGTATATAAATCTCTCTTATGTGTTGAAATTATTATTAAAAATTAATGGATTTGTCTCTTAATTGTTTTCAAATGATTTTCAACACTAAAGAGATGAAATTGAATCAAAAAGATGCAAAGTAAATAGAGATAACCCAAAAATTCCAGATTGGTAGCAAATTCAGTGACTAAGCATGGGTACGTGCAAGGATGGAAAAGATCTACAGATCTGTTTTCAAATTCAAATATGATTCACTTGAGATTTTCATAATCTTGGAAGATCAAATTATTGGAGATTTGCAACCTGAATATGTGAGAGGAGTGATCTGCTAAAGATAATGGAAAAAGGAAGGGATCGAAAAGTATAAAAGGAGGGAATTGCTATTGTTCACATCAACTTTAGGATTAGAATTTGTGCGGATTTTTCCTTCAATTTAGTTGACGTTTCTGCATTTTCTTCTAAGTAGCTAAATCCCTTTTCTTGGTTAAGAGGAACCATGTTATCATCTATTATGTGTAAGATATTTCAATAAAGTTTGTTTTGTTGATGAACATTGAGTGTCTTTCGAACTACTTTTTCTAAATGAATTGGTTGATTTCTAGGTGTGCAACTAGGAATCGATTTGTTTAATAGCTAGATTAATGAAATATGACGTTCAGTTTTGTTAATCACAAGTGGCAATTAGGATGACCTTCTTTACGTTAGAGTTAGAAATTATAAGAAGATACTCATCTTGATTAAATGCATATCGTACATGTGTTATCTTGTTCATTGGTTTCTTAGTTCTTAAAGCTATTATTCAATTGAACCTATGATGGTATCTAGGTTGTTGATTAATAAGAATGCTTAGAATACATGCTTCTATTCATTTACAATTAAGAGAAAACATCTCTTAATAAATGTTTATTGATGAACTAAATTTTATATTAAGAATCTCTTTTAGTGTGATAACATTGGTGACCCGAAACCTAGGTTTGTCTATTAAATTTCAGATCCAATTATTTTAGTTGATTTTTAATTTTTGTTACTTTTTTTTAAATTCTCGTGAATTAAAGCGAATCCGCACCCCTTTTTACTTTGTTTTAGTTTTGAACTCGTAAACTCTTTACTGTTAAAATTTCTCGTGGGAATGATACCCACTTTGCACTACTACATTAATTTGTATTAACGAAAGTTGGTTTCTTTTTGAATTTGGTTACAGGTGACAGCAGTACCAAATTTTGGCGTCATTGCTGGGGAATTTCTTAACGATTTTTTAGTGATATTTTTTTGTTTTTGTTTTTGTTTTTTTTGGTTTCGTTGCTCTTGGTTACCTTGTCTTCTGTTTGTTTTAGTTTCACAGTTTTCTCCTAATTTTTCAATCTTTTAGCAACGTGACTCACTATCAGTATGCTTTTGATTCTGATTTTTCATATTATCCTTATTATGATGATGAGTTTCCATCTGTTGCTACTTCAAGGTTTGACTATCAAATAGTGAATTTTACATCCATAGCAACGCAAGTACTAAGGGATTTGATAGCGAGTATGGCTTCCAATACACAACAATTCGGGATACGTACTAGGCATGGATCAAAAAGCGTTAATGAGGTGAATGTAATCACATTGGAGAAAAGATTGGATGACCTTACATCTTTGGTACGACAAATTGCGATTACAAAGAAAGAAGAAGCAAAGGTATGTGGAATATGTTTGATTTTAGGAAAATCTACTGACGCATGTCCAGTTTTACAGGAAGAAAACGTAAAACAGGTGAATGTCGTGGGAGGTTTTGCTGGACCGAATCAAAGGACATAGAACCCATTCTCTAGCACCTATAATCCAAGTTGGCGTGATCATCCGAATTTGCATTACCAAAATCCTCAAGGGCAGCAAGCAACCATAAATTTTCATATTGGCAAAATCAAAATATAACATCCAATTCTGAAGGTAAGTCTTCCTTAGAAGATATAGTTCAATCTTTGGCCACCAACAATTTGAAGTTTTAGCGAAATACTGAAGCAAGTATTTGAAATATTGAAAATCAAATGAGCCAAATGACGATTGCCATAAATAGATTGGAAGCATGAACTTTTGGAAATTTTCCAGCACAACTAGAGATCAATCCTAAATAAAGTGCAAAGGCCATCACATTGCGGAGTGGTAAGAAATTGTAAGAATCACATCTGAAAATTTCCAGAAGAGAGGTAAAAGAAGAAGCAACGAAAGACATATGAAAAACTAGAAATGACGCAAACAACTCTACATAATATGGTTGTTCTACCCCCTTTTTTGAGTCAATTTTCCAAGAAAAAAAAGGAAGAGCTAGTGGAGTTAGGAGAGGAAGAGGTTATAGTTCGAGAAAAGATGGAAGATGTGCAACCTCCTGAGGTAAGCGATGCAATTCATATTATTGCTAACTGAATTTTGTTCCCTTTTCCTAGTTATTTATAAGTAAAAGATGAAGAAGAACAAGAAGAGAAGCAAGAAGAAGAAAAGCCGCTAATTGCATATAAGTTGAACGAGCTGTGGGCAAGCGAGCTAAAGATCAAAAGTGGCAAGCAGGATATTAAGTCTCCACAACCATTAGCGTTATTTTTACAAAGACCATCCTGGTGTGAGAAGGACGATTCCCGAAAAGACGAGTGAACATTAGAGTATGATGGTGAAACGATGAAGTTCCACTCATCAGAAGTCACGGGCATCATGCTGATAAAGAGCCTACTTCGAGGGAAGATTCTCCAGGCTCCTCACAGAGTTTGAGTATGCTTCTTGTTGGACTCAAGCATCCATTCGATAGTGGATGATGTATATATGCCAAGGGTCAAGCTTATGACCTTAAATAAGCGCTTGATGGGAGGAACCCGATTCGTATCCTTTCTTTTGTGTGTTTTTCTATTTTATGCATATCTTTTGGGTGTTTGCTTTGAATGTTTTACTTGTTTTCTTTGGTTTGTTTTGTTTGTAGGCATTTGAAAAAGAAGCTGCAATTATTCATTTCAAAGCTGCATATGGCGTTTTCAATCTAAGGGAGTACTTATATTTCCATCCCTCTTTTGTGTTTTTATTGATTGATGATAATGCCCATTCTAAGCGTGGGGTTGGGGCAAGTGTGAAAATTTTGCACACTTGGATTGTTGTGAGTTTGATGGTGATGATGAGAATGTAGTAACTTGAATGATTTCGGGTTTTAGTTAATAGTTAATTGTGGTACAGGAATGATGTTGATGCCTTTGATTTGAGGAACTTTGATTGGCTCTTGAAATGATGCTAACTTCAAAGTTTTTCATTTTTTCTTTTTCCTTTGTGTGCCTTGCATGTGTTTGGTGACTCTTGTGTATGATGTTTGGTATTTAAGTGCATTTTGTGTAGCTTGTCATATGAATGTGGAATGGGATACTTAGAATGCAATGTCAAAAAAAAGGGAAAAAACCAAAAAGAAGAAGAGATAATTGTCTTTGTTTTTGCGTTGTTGATTAAAAGTGTCCTTGTCTTGTGTTATTAAATAAGAAGCATCATTGTTCTTTTGATTTTGAGATATTTTTGTTCTGCTTGTATTATTTCTTTTCATCTGTATTTATGTCGTACTGAGCATCCTCGACTTGTTTATGTGATAACAAATGCAAAATGGCTTAAATGCTAGATATTATGCATCTTGAGTGACTATTTTACTGACTATGTTCTTGCATGTGAGTAACCTGTTTTTGATCATGATAGAGTTGGAATGAGTGAATTGGATTGAAAGCATTGATGGATTTCTGTTGGATTGATTAACTAATAACTCTTGATCTGAATTGTTTGAGTGAAGCGTTTGATTTATTGCTTGAGGACAAGCAATGGTTCAAGTGTGGGGGAATTAGTTACAAGAAGTCGGGTTTCCACAATTGGCCCGCATGGCAACAAACCATCCCAAGCTAAGTTGGATGACCGCCTTAGTTTCCTCGAACACCGGATGCATTGAATGCGGCACAACTTGATGGCTTATTAGGAGTTTCAAGGATTCCAACCTCCGCACCCACCAACACCATAAATTCAGCAGTCATAAATAAAGAAGCATTCTTTCCTCTTTCTTTTAAATTTTGCTTTTTTAATTTTATATCTTAACATTGAGGACAATGTTGGTCTAGGTGTGGGGAAGGAATTAGAGTTTTTTGTGCATGATTCTTTACAGTTTTTGTATGTTTGTTATGTATGTTGAGCCATCAAGCTTTATCATATTATTTTGAATGAGTTTGAGTATGTACATGAAATTAAATTGGGCTATGTGAGTCTAAAGTGAATCATGCGGATTAATTGCAATAACTGATCTTGTAAATTTAGTCGAAATTTTGACATTTTAGTGATGAGGTAATTTGTGGAATTGAAGTGAATTCTTGAATTAAACCTGTGAGCGAATTTGAGCTTTAAATGACATCATCTTTATGTCATTCTATTTCTTTGAATGGTGTGATGCTCCTCTAATCATGGTTGCCTTCAGAACTTGCACTGAAATAGATTGAATTTGTTTGATTACATGGTTTATGGAAATGATTAAGACTTTCTTTGTTTTTAACCCTTTAGCTTAAAAATGACCCACCTAATTATTTTCCCTTTGCAAACACTTTTAAGCCTTTAACCTTGTTTGCTTTTCAATTAATCACCTTACATTGAAAACCCAAAAATCTCATTAGCCTTGGCCTATCACAAGTTGAATGAAATACTGAATAAGCATTTTATTTTGAGACTTTTGTTCTGTATTGTGTTTTGAGATATTTTTATAGGTACTTCTATTCATGTGTTTATTAAATTATGCTGCTATTAATTCCTCTTGTCTTTATTGTTCTCCCTTGTTCTTAGCCAAGTAAAAAAGGGAGAAAGAAAACATAAAAAAGAAAAAAGAAAAGAAAAGAATAAAGAAAAAGAATAAAGTGTAGTAGCATTAGTTAGTAATGAGTAGTTGTAGTCCGTTGTATTGATATGTTTATCTCATAATTTGAATTTGAGTGTCCCTTTTACTTGTTTCTTTGTGAATGCTTGTGATGAACCCTTTGTCATTTTTTTACCTTACATTTGAACCTAGCCCCATTACAACCCATAATAAAGTCCTTATGATCTATAAGCTCATGTAATTCGAATGAATGATAACTGGTGAATTTGCAAGCTTATGGTAGTGCAATCTATTAGAGGGAGATTTGAGAGAAACACTTTGACCTCAAACACTTGAGTCTAAGAGAGAAATCTGTGAGAAAAATTCATCTTGATTTTATATTTGCCTTTGAACAAAGATGTCTTACTTTGACATTGTTTATTTGTATCGGTGAAAAGTGATTATGATGTATGTTGCATCTTAAGTCTTACTGGCCCAAGTTAATGGATTGTGTGCACTTAATCTTATAAAGGATGAATTGATAGAGTATAGTAGTTTGGCATGTTTGCTCGAGGGCGAGCAAAGGTTTGCTGTGGGGGAATTTGTTAAGCTATCAATTTACATTCATTTGGTATATAAATCTCACTCATATGATTATTAAAAATTGATGAATTTGTATCTTTATTATTCTTAGATGATTTTCAACACTGAAGAGATAAAATTGAATCAAAAAGATGCAAAGGAAACAAAGATAACCCGAAAATTCTAGATTAGCAGCAAATTCAGTAACTAAGCGTGAGCACGTGCAATGATGGAAACCATCTACAAATCTGTTTTCAAATTCAAATCTCATTCACTTGAGATTTTCATAATCTTGGAAGATCAGATTGCTGGAGATTTGCAACTTGAATACGTGGGAGGTGTGATATGGTAAAGATAATGAAAAAAGGAAGGGATCGAAAAACATAAAAGGAGGGAATTACTACTGCTCACGTCAGCTTTAGGATTAGAATAGTTTTAGAATTTCTGCAGATTTTTCCTTCAATTTAGTTGACGTTTCTGCATTTTCTTTCGATTATTTTCGGATTCTTTAGAAAAGGATCAGGGATGGAGACTATGTGTTTTGTTATTTCTTTGATTTTCGCTTTCATTATGAGTAGCTAAATCCCTTTTCTTGGTTGAGTGGAACCATGTTATCATCTATTCTGTGTGAGATGTTTCAATAAAGTTTGTTTTGTTGATGAACATTGAGTGTCTTCTGAATTACTTTTTCCAAATGAATTGGTTGATTTCTAGGTGCGCACCTAGGAATCGATTCGTTTAATAGCTAGATTAATGAAATATAACGTTTAGTTTTGTTAATCACAAATGGCAATTAGGATTGCCTTCTTTACGTTAGAGTGGGAAATTATAAGAAGATACTTATCTTGATTAAATGCATGTCGTATATGTGTTATCTTATTAATTGGTTTCTTAGTTCTTAAAGCTATTATTCAATTGAACCTACAATCGTATCTAGGTTGTTGATTATTAAGAACGCTTAGAATTCATGCTTCTATTCATTAACACTTAAGAGAAAACATCACCCAAAGAATGTTTACTGATGAACTAAATTTTGTTTCAAGGATTTATTTTAGTGTGATAACATCGGTGACCCGAAACCAAGGTTTGTCTATTAAATTTTTAGATCTAATTATTTTAGTTGATTTTCGATTTTTGTTATTCTTTTCTAAATTTCTGTGAATTAAAGCCAATCACCCCCTCTTTACTTTGTTTTAGTTTTGAATTCGTAAACTCTTTACCGTTAAAATTTCTCGTGGGAACGATATCCACTTTCCAATACTACATTAATTTGTATTAACAGAAGTTGGTTTCTTTTTTAATTTGGTTGCAGGTGACAACAGTATCAGGAGATGCTTCTAAAATTCCTTAGACAGTTAACTGTAATCATACCACAAAGTTCCTTTGATAAATTACACAGTAAAAAAAGGTGGTTTCTAGTTTCTAGGTCCTTCATGTAGATAATGTTACCAAAATAATGAAATGGCACCAAATTAAAATTAGGACAACTTATCTAAATGGAAGACATCGTGAAAAATCACTGCCCTAAGTCAAAAATTCGCATTCTACAATACAGCAGGATAATGGAATCCAACCTCAGGGTTAACGCCTCCTCCTCCACCAACTTCAGTGCACTCCAAAGGGAAGAATAGGAACTACCTTCGAGAGTAAAGGAAATTGAAGAACGATAAGAAAAAACTATTTTTGATGAGCGTGTATATAAAAGAAAGGAGTTGTGTTTGATGGGCTAGTATATTATAGAGGTGAATATGTATCTATAAATAAACGAGATGGACAAAATATCTATAGGCAAAAACAAGATGAATGTTACTAAGAGGCAATAAAGGGGGTAAATTAGATGACCGTTATTAGGAGAAAATAGAGTAAATAAGATGAACCCGTGGGTTATAATGCTAAAAACGTTATGAACATTTAGCTCATAAAATTAAGAAATCGTAGAGACCAAGTTTTGGACCAATAAGACCAACAATCTCCCACTTGGTCCAAAACTTGATAACCAAAATGTAACAATTTAGGAGAAAAATACATGAACAACCAGGTGAATTAAGTCCTAAGCCTGTTGTCCAAGAAAATCGGAGACAGAACTTACTAGAGAAATAAACAACCTCAAAATGCCCTGGCCTTATGATCGCTCTAGAGAGATAACTCAAATTCTCTCATAGGAGGGTGGCTAGCCCCTTACAATGACGTAGGTGAGTCCACCAAGTGTGTACTACTCATACAACCCAAACTTAGGCTATGGATCTCATTAAGGATTAACCAATCCAACCTTATCAAACGCACTAAAGTCATGCTAGGGAAACAATTCAACAACTAAATGTATCTCAGTGTTATTCCACAAACAAAGTATAAGTGATTAGTCACCATATAACTTTGTTTGACCCATTGAATTTGGTTTCCCAAGATTGGTGTCCATCACAAGGTTACTACGCAATTGAGCTCAACCCCATCCTTTTGGCATGCTTTGAAACTAGTTTTCTACTTAAAGATTTTGTAAACAGATCCTCTAAGTTTTGCCATTATATGCCTTGTTCTTGGCATCATAGATGGCAGCTTGTGAATCACAATGAAGGAACATAACAGGAATTGGTTTTTCCCCCCAAAGCGGGATATCTGCTAAGAGATTCCTTAGCCACTCAGTGTCCCATCTTGCCAGCTCCAAAGCCATAAATTCAGTCTCCATTGTTAATCTCGCAATATATGTTTGCTTGGATGATTTATAACATACTGCAGCTCCTGCCAAGGTAAAAATATAACCACTGGTAGAGTGTATATCATCACTCTCTACAACCCAATTAACATCAGAATACCACTCCAATATAGGAGGATGACCACCAAAAGATAACCCATAACACATCGTACCCTTCAAATATCTCAACAAAATGAATTAGTTCATTCTAATGCTCTTGTATAGGACTATGAGTATACCTACTAAGTCAACTTAGACAGTAGGCAATATTAGGATGAGAATAGTTCATTAAGAACAACACACTACCAAGAATTTTAGCATACTCAACTTGGTTTACACTATCACCAAGATTTTTCTTTAAAGCAGCACTAGCATCATAGAGAGTTTTGAGTGGTTCAACATTAAAGTAACCAAACTTCTTCAAAATTTTCTCAATAGGTTGAGTTTAATTAAACCTAAAATCAGAGTCAGTCCTATCAACTTTGATTCTTAAAATAAAGTCCATAGACTTTAGCAAACTCTTAATGGTATCAATGACAGATAAGCTAGTACCAAAAATAAGCATATCATCTACATAAAGAGTGACGATCACATTGGCATCAGATTTCACATAAATGCAAGAGTCAACATCACAAGAGGTGAAACCATGTTTGAATATCTCACTTACAAATTTCTCATGCCACTATTTGGGAGCTTATTTAAGTCTATACAAAGGCTTAACCAACTTACATATCTTTTGCTCCTGACCAAGCACTCTCGGCCCCTCAGACTGAACTATATAAATTTCCTCATCAAGATTACCATTCAAGAAAATTTTCTTAACATCCATTTGGTGCACATGAAGCTTAAATACTAAGGCGATAGAAAACAACATCCTTATAGATGTAATTTTAATAACAGAAAAGTAAGTATAAAATAAAGTCCAATGCTTCCTTTTGTTTAAAGACTTTAATCACAAATCTTGTCTTGAATTTCTTAATGGTTCCTTTAGATCTCAATTTCTTTTTGAAAATCCACTTACACTTGAAAGACTTACAACCTTGAGGTAGATCAACTAAAACCTAAGTTTTATTAGACATGATTGACTCTAACTCACTATCCATGGCCTGCTTCCAAAAGGTAGCATCCACGGACCTCATTGCTTCCTCATAAGTGTTGGGATCTTTCTGAATAATATAAGTCACCAAAAAACCGCCATCTATCTCCTCAGGTTTTTTCACCACAAAGGAAGTAAAAAAGTCAGAACCAAAACTGGTGGGTACTCTAGCCTTTTTTCTTCTCTGCTGTTCAACAATTTCCTCTTCCTTTTAGTCATCATTGGTAGAAGAATTAGGGACAAATTCTCTAGGAGCTTACACACTCACTTTTATAGGAAATATATCCTCAAAGAACACTTCATCTCTTGACTCCATAATTGATCCATAAATGCTAAATCCCTCATCCTTAACCATAAATCTATAGGCAACACTATTACAAGCATATCCCACAAAAATTGAATTAATGCTAGCGAAATTACATAATTGTTCGTTGATTTAAATAGGTGACAATTGACATAATTTTCTTTACTCGTTAAGAAGTTTAATATATGTCGTGGAATTAATTAATCTAATTGCAGTAAAACATCTATTGACTTTGTTGGCTAGAATTGGGTCTTTCAAGATTTTAAGGTTGTCGAAAACATTAAATCCTACGAGTTGCCTCTGGCGTTGTTTTTCAATTAGGATGTAATTATTCGATTTGTTCGTGATTACCGTATAAGATCAGGGAAGATTTGTTATTATAGATCTGTTCTTAATAACTAAAAGCAATTTATTCATGAATATTTTAAATTACTTTTGCATCAATGATCAATTGCATGAATCAAGGTGGAAATAAATCTCTTTAACAAAAAGTCTATTTTATTGAATTTCAAATCAATTCATTTTTGTTATTTTTAATATTGCATTTTAATATAATTTCCAAATCCCCCCTTTTTTTTACTTAATTGTTTAAAAGAGATAAACCACCATTTCCTGAGGAGGCGACCTTGCTCCACTGTGCTACGTTAATATTATGAGTAGGTTAATTATTTTTAGTTGATTTGACATTCACCACTCTCTATAATCTAACTCCCTTTCGTTAAAGAAAAAAAAAACTTTTATCACATCCAAGTTACATTATATCTATGATCTTGTAACTTTGTTTTAGGCCTATGTGCTTTCTTTTGGGATCTATGTACTAATTCATTTTTCATTTTCAAAAAGTGTGATCCGTTAAATCCGTAAGTGTATAGAATCAATTGTCGCAAGTTTATAAAACTAGAGTAATCTAAAGGATCAATCCCATAAATGCCATGATTAACAAAAAAGAGAATGAATCCAACAAACAAAAAATCAAAACTAATGCAAAAATGCAACCTTATCCTTAAATAGAATTTTAACTACCAAACACAACATAAACAAAACTAAAAAAAAGGCGATCTTAACATAAAAGGAAGAAAGAATAAGAAAAGTTGTCACGATCTCATCCAATGTTGCGCCAAATCCTTTCTTGATGCCCAGAAACACTATAACTAAGAAGCTTAGTGACAAAAAGAGGTTTTCACCGGCCCCTTAAGTCTCATACAAATAATCTTAATAATACTATTTACAGATGGGAATAAAATGCTTCAACTTGTGAGTTAATGCATCCTTATAAATTATATATGAGAAATGATTCTAAACTAGCATCAACAACGACATCGATTTATTTTTTAAACTTCTATATATTATGAATTAGTTTGTAACTCGAGCCTAACACTAGGTTGTAATCGACGTTGATTTTCATCTGCAACTTCTTGCTTAAAATCATCATATGTTCGACGTTGCTTAGGTACCAATTTGGTGCAAGTTTTGTTTTGCTTCTCAACTTCTCTAAACTTTGTAAAAGATAGGAGCCTATGTCTTTGACAAGTTCGCCACCTATTATGGTCTTCTTTCACAAACTTCTCCATTTCTCGTTAGAATTTGATGGAATCAACAGTATCCACAGCGGAAGCAATTCAGGATCAGAAATATAGATATAGGTAAACCAATTATAAGAATCGATATATGACAAACCTGTTGAAGAAACTTCTTTTCGCAAATCGTTTTATCTTACAGTCTTTTATCGTGTAACCTTAATCGTTTCTGTAACCCTTGTTTCTGGGTGGGCAGAAAGAATGTATCCTGTGTATTTTCAGAGAGTTTGAGATTTCTCTTTTCATTTTCCAATAGATACCTCTTCGATAGGAAGAAAGGCACACATATATATAGAACTCTCATTTCCGCATAAGAAGTAACCGCTAAGATTACACTGTTTATCAATCATGCGGTTTGTAATTCAAATCAACATATTTTCTATTTAATTTAAAATAATCTGTTGTTTATTTAAATTACAAATAACACACGTGTGGTCCAAATAATTAAGGCACGACAGGGACTGCAGAAAAAAATTAATAAGACTAAAATTATAATAAGAATCTATACAGGACCAGTATATTCTTATTATAATTAATCATAAATT
>JANKOE010000205.1:61797592-61808303 GCA_026284465.1 Erythroxylum citrifolium | reverse complement strand
TAGGTCGGTAACATTTACCGACTGTGCAATCGGCGACCAATGTTGCGGTCTCTAATTACGGTCGGTAAATAATGTTATCGACCGAAAACATTGGTATTCGGTCGGTAATGACGGTCGGCAAAGGATGTTTTTCCTGTAGTGATAGAAATCAAAATTAATTGATATAAATTAAAAGAATTAATACTATCATGTTAAGAATAAATAATAAAAGTTGACTTTTATGAATTTTAAATAATAAAATATAAACTAAAAAAGCTTTTACAATAATTAAAAAATCAATGGTTGGATAATTTATTAAAAGAGAATTTAATTAATAATTATATTTAGATTAGTACTTTTGATTCTATGATTCAATTAATTTAAATGAATATATTTTCTCCTCTAATTTGCACACAATCTTATTAGTCATGACTCTGACGGTATTACTTATTGCATTTGATTAATATAGATTATGAGCTAGCATACAATTGTGGGTTAACCTGTATTCAATTAATAATTGTAATTTTTATATTTTTAATTAAAATGACCTCTAATTTATGAATAATATATATCGTTTTGAGGTTAAAATTTTCACATTAACTTAAAAAGAAATTTATTTTGAGTAAAATAAGAAAATTTAAGAATAAAGTCAAACATGTATTTTTAATGTACATCAATTATTAAATTTATACAATATTTTTATAACTTAATGATTTAAACTATTTTCATATATGAATCACTGACGTCGTGTAGCAACATGAGCTCATACACGAACGACATCATCTGCATAAATGACTACATAAGGAAGCGACATTTGTATAGTTACTATTAGTCATCATGTAAAGGCTAGTGCAATCGTTAAAAAGGGTGTAACAGAAAAAACGGTTGAACGAATAATAAGGAGATTTTCTTTTTCTCTCTCTTATAAGTCTTGATTTCCAAATTAATGAATTAGGTTGACAATAAACATGCATCAAAATTGGTACACAATAGGATTAGCATTGGGTTAGGCTAAGCTTGGGTTCTTATGGCCTGAACTTAGTTCAAAAAAGTTCAGGAGGAGTTAATTCCTGAATTGAGGCTCAATTATTTCACAACTCGTTCCTCAACCTAAGTTTAATTGAGTTTCTAGTAATTTAAGGCCCAATCAAGGCTAAATTCAAGCTCAATTAGGCTTTGACATAAAGTTTGATCAAGCTAGGTTGGACTTTAAAATTTAAAAAAATTATTAAAAATTAAATACAATTTGTTTTGCATTAGTAATAGAACAAAAAAAAAAACTAAGGAGCCGTTTGGTTCCACTTCTGTTTTTCTGTTGTTGTTTTAAGTTTTAAGTTTTTGTTTTTTTAAACGAAAACCTATTTGGTTGAAATTTGTAATATAAAAACTGAAAACAAAAACTTGTTTAGTTGAGATTCTAATAAAAATCTGAAACAAAAACATATTTGATTTTATCATCAAGTTTATTTTTTGTAATTTTTTGTAATAATTATAATATAATATAATTATATTATTGATTTTATTACATGAATACAATAAAATTATGCGGCAGCGTCAGTTAAATTTTGTAACAATAGGAAGACACGTAAATACTAGGCTTTGAAGAGTAGGCTTGCTGCAATTAATAATGGTTGCGACATTTAATAGTGTGAAGACAAGTGCTCTGCTCCATGCTAAAGATTACGTGAAGTATAGTTTTGAAAGGCTTTGCGCAATAAATGATGACAAGTGCTCTGCTCCACGCTAAAGACTACGTTAAGAATAGTTTTGAAAGGCTCTACGCATTAAATGACTAGAGAAGAAAAAAGCTATACAGACGACGCTAAACACAACGTGAAGACTAGCTTTGAAAGGCTTTGTGCATTAAATGATGAGAAGAAAAAAGTTATATAGACGTGAGGACACCGTAAAGACGAAGACTTGAGGAAGAAGAAAACAACTACACCTATACCTGTCTTGGATTTAAAAGATGGGAGGATCAAGAAACGTTATTTTGGCTCTTTATAAAGAATCAGATGAGTTTTTCGTTAAGTTTAGCAGCAGAGGAGGCAAAGCAAAAACTAAAGAGCTGAAATAGTATCTTCTTCTTCATCGTTGCAAAAAAATGTAGAAGTTTATTCTCAAAGAAGAAGTTCTATATGTTACTTTTAGTAAGTATGGCTATTAGTTTTGTGTTCTTTGTGGATCGTATGTTGATTGGAAATTTGGTTTGCGATGGCGTCTGTTAGATGTTCTGGTGTTTCTTGAAACTTTCTACCAGTGTTTTTGTGTTCTAGTTTTTGTATTTGCCCCTGCTGTTTGCGTTTGTTTGAAAATCACCAACTATTTGTACCGCCACTTGTGAAATATTGAATGGTAAAGCCTGGAGAGGGCTTATGAAACCCAAGCATGGAAGCAAATAGTAGGAGGGGGTGGAGATGCACACCGACAACGACATGAGACGTCACTGATCATGACAACACCAAGGAGGCGTTGGTGGCGCGACACAAGCAAAAGTAGGAGAATACTATGTAATTCAGGGAATAACGAAAAAACCAAGAAATGAAGCAATAGTAGTAAACCAAACCTAAGTAGTGAAGATGAAGGAGAAAGCATAGAGTAGTGAAGGTAGAGCAGGGTTGAAAAAAACACAAAAGACAGTGAAATCGGGACGTGTGGTTTTTACGAGAAAAATATCCTGTTTTAAAATCTTACAAAAACGTCTTTTTTTATGTTTCTTTAAACTTGTTGCAGTTTTTTTTTAGAAACAAGAAACAGCAATAATACTCATCCAAACGTGTTTATTGAATTGCTTATTTTTTTTCTTAAAACTACAACGAAAAACGGAAAAAATAAACGGAACCAAACATACCCTAAGTTTTCAAATGCAAAAAAGTACATCAGTTAGAGAAGTTGGAGATTGGAGTACAACTTAAACGTATATAAACGGCAGAGACAATAGTATAGAGTTTTCTTTGTTAATCTACATAAAACCACACACGTAATCTTCATTTGTAAAAAGTCTAAACAAATTACATAAAAATAGTAAATCAAAAAGTAAAGATTAAAGAAAACAAACCAATAGTAAAGATGATGCGGTCACGACCATGGTGTTTTGTAAGAGATATGAAATCAAAGATAAGCTAGCAATGCTAGAGAGACTAATAATAAAGTCAAGAGCTAAGAAGTTCAAAGAAGCGGTTCAATCCTACATGGGCCGAACTGTAGATTAATAAGGACTTTAGGAGAGCCACACCCCAAAAGCTAGCTTATGAGGGTAGAGAGTCCAAAGTCCTTATAAATCCCATTTCAATTTTTGTATTTAACCAATATGGGATTCAAGTCCCATGCCTTGCAATTAGATCAAATCGTAACATTCGTCCCCCCATAAGGACCAATGTCCTCATTGGTCACGGCTGACACTTTCAGGTCACTACTCCATGGGCCACCACTATGAGATCCTTGTTGGTCACGGCCACGTTGGTCACGGCTGGCACTCCCAGGCCACCACTCCAAGGCCCGGCTCTGATACCAATTGATAAGGACTTTAGGAGAGCCACACCCTAAAAGCTAGCTTATGAGGGTAGAGAGCTCAAAGTCCTTATAAGTTCCATATCAATTTTGTATTTAACCAATATGAGATTCAAGTCTCATACCTTACAATTAGATCAAACCGTAACATTCGTCCTCCCATAAGGACCAATGTCCTCATTGGTCACGGCCATGTTGGTCACGGCTGACACTTTCAGGTCACCACTTCATAGGCCACCACTATAAGATCCTTGTTGGTCACGGCTGGCACTCCCAGGCCACCACTCCGTGGGTCACCACTCCAAGACCGGCTCTGATACTAATTGATAAGGACTTTAGAAGAGCCACACCCCAAAAGCTAGCTTATGAGGGTAGAGAGCCCAAAGTCTTTATAAATTCTATATCAATTTTGTATTTAACCAATATGGGATTCAAATCCCATACCTTGCAATTAGATCAAACCGTAACATAGATGACATGAAATCTTAAGAAAAAATGAGGGTCGATGACATCATAACTAATTAAGTTGAGTGGAATGTGCAAGAAGACTTTCATTTCTTGTTTAATTAATTATTTTAAGTTAGAAGCATAGCTTTGGGCAGCCTACTATATGTATGTTGGGCTTGTTTTAGTGAGATGGACTTTTATTAACCTTTATCTCAGTTAATCAAAGGTTTAATGGGCTGTATTTTAGAAATATTAGTTTAGGCTTTAGTTAATTTGGTGGGAGGCTCATGTTTAAAGACCTTTTACATATTTACATATTTAAGGTTTCTTTCTTTTCAAGGAGTATAAATACCTTATAATAAACATTGTTTAGGGATTTTTTTGTATGAAAAACATTCTCACGTTGGCTTGACCGAATTTTTTAAGGGAGAATTTCTTGTCTTTTTCTATTGTATCAAGAATATAGTTCTTATCAAGGTAATCACTTATGTCAAATTCTATTATTGTTTTCAAATCAACCCTAGTATATGTGTTTCCATTCATAAAATTAATTCAAGGATCATTAGGGTTGAGGATTTTTTCTTGTTCATGTTCTATCCAAAGTGTGTGTTTAAGGAGTTTCGGGTTCTTTAGCCTTGGAGTTTCGCATCATTTGGTATTAGAGCTTGAATTGAGATAAATTCTTATTTATCTTATGTTTATGTGCTATTATTATTGTTATTTTTCATTAGAATTCAAAATTAAGGTTCATATTGTTCTAGTGTTTTTTCTTGTTTCTTTATTTTTCCAAGTTTGTTCTTTAAATTATCGATGATATAGTTGTCATAAAAAATAAACGAAAAAATCAATTGCTAGCATAAAATATTTTTAAAAAATTGCTAGAGTTTTTTTAAAAATGAAAGATTTGATTTGGCTGGTGCAGGTCTTGTTTCTATAAATATTTTTGGGCAACATACATCATTTCCTCTTGTGTGCCCATTTTGCCTTTATTCGTTTTAATATACTTGCTTCTAGTTTTGTACCCATTGTCTTTCTTAGGTGTTTTCATGGCATTTCTAAATTTTAATATGCTATTTGTGAATTACCTGGACTGGAAATTGAATTCAGAAGTGCAATTGAGGACAACAAGCTTGAGTGAAAAAAGTCTTGAGTATGTAAGCTTAAAGGAGAGTAAAAGCCACATTTTGAGTGAAACACGAGTGGAGCGTCAACTTTTGAGTTAAACACGTAAGGAAGTGAATTATGAGGTTATTCTTTTATTGCTAACCATTTTCTTGCAACTTTTTGTTATGAGGATGGCCAATAGAAGAGATGGAAATGAAACATTACATGAGGAGGATGAAAATGTGCCTGATTTGAAAGTGATGTATAAGGCATTCATGAATGAATTTAAGAAGTTATCTACT
Source organism: Erythroxylum citrifolium (assembly GCA_026284465.1). NCBI lineage: Eukaryota > Viridiplantae > Streptophyta > Magnoliopsida > Malpighiales > Erythroxylaceae > Erythroxylum > Erythroxylum citrifolium. The sequence continues at coordinate 61,802,961 of JANKOE010000205.1, read as the reverse complement.
AGGATGGATGGGTTGGATGAAAGAATTAATGAAACCATTAGAATCTAAAACCATAGTAGATCAATTGACAGTCATAAGAATAGGGAGGAAAAATTGGAAAGAATGTACGACAAGTATGGAGATGAAGTACAATCCATGAGGGGTAAAGTAAGGAGGGAAGAAAGAGTAGAGAGAAAAGATAGCAACATTAATGCCATTAAGATGAAAATTCCACCCTTCAAAGGTAGGAATGATGGTGAAGTGTACTTAGAATGAGAAAGAAAGGTGGAAATAATTTTTGCTTGTCACAACTATTCTGAACATAAGAAAGTGAAATTGGCAGCAGTGTAATTCTCTAATTATGCATTAATTTAGTGGGATGAATTAGTAAAGAATATGAGGAGGAGTAGGGAACCACCTATATCCACTTGGGAGAGATTAAAAGAGTGATGAAGAAAATGTTTGTGCCACCTTATTACTATAGAGAATTATACCAACAATTACATAGACTCACGCAAGGAACTAGATCAATAGAAGATTATCACACGGAGAAGGAGATGCTACTGATTAAAGCTAACATAGAAGAGGAAAAAGAATTGACAATGACATGGTTCATGTGTGGATTGAATAAGGAAATGGTTGATGTGGTTAAGTTGCAACACTATGTAGAGATGGAGGACCTAGTGAACATTGCCAAGAAGGTGGAGAAGAAACAAAAACAAAGAAGGGCAGTCAAGTCTTTCCCAAATTCCAGCAACAAATGGAATCCAAAATGGAGTAAAAATGAAGATAAGAAGAGGGAGCACTATTCAAATTCCAAGGAGATAGGCAATGAGCCAAACAAAAGCAAGGATAAAAGTACTTCAAATAAAAAAGGTACTATTAATCGTAAATTTTGACACTAAAAAGTATTAGCTACCAAAACAAAATTGTCACAAAATGTTATTACTTACGTTTACAAGAACGTCTTTAAAAACATTTACCTACAACTAGCAATTAGTAGCTAAAACTATTATGCTACAAAAACAAAATCGTCAGTAAAAATAATTACCTATGACTACAGTTTCGTCGGTAAAATCTTTATTTGCGAAACATATAAGTCGCAAATTCATATATACCACGCTTTTGGTTCTCATTGGTTATATGTTTTACCAACGAGTACATTTTATATCTAAAACCTTTCTGCGACGATTTTATATGTGAATGCATTCATGGTGTAGGTGTTTCATATGTGTGTTTGGCATATTATGGTAATCAGTTTGTGTTATTTTATTTGTATCGAGAGCTTATGAGTGTATTAAATGTGTTTGCATAAGATTTCAGGTGGTTAGAGATGGTTGGATGGAACCTATTAGTTAAACTTTAGATTAAAACATATAATAATATGTTGTTTGGATCGAATGAATCAAGACGAGAATGATAGATGCACTGTCCCGTTGTTTGGAGCATATTATCGAGAATTAGATAAGGCGTATCAAGATTTATTGCATATGATGAATTAAACAAAACACTTATCCTGAATATTAATAAATAATAATTATTTTAAGTATTTGATAAAGAATTATGTGTGATAGTTGATACCATAAGGGATTATTTGTAGTAGTTGATACCATTCGATGATGTTTTTGGTATGATGCGTTTTATAGTACATATGAGATTATCTTTTTTATTTTTGTTTATTTTCTTTTGTTTTATATTTGATACTTTTTGTATGGCACGTTGAGATGAACAGATAAAGCTGAACTCGATTTGATAAACCCAAAAACTAGCATATCCTGCCACTCCCAGCACTGGCTTCAGGACCAAATGCCGAAGGCGAATATTATTAGTTATATACAATGGAGGAGGAATGCAAAATAGAAGAAGGAATGGGACCTATTGTCCTTGCCCTACGTAGAAAATTGGTCCATTCAAGAAATTGATAAATCAGTAACCATTCAGCTTTGGTTGTATTTTGTTTACTCACTTATGGTAACGGAGGACCATTCGGACCTCGGAGGCAATCATTGCAACTCAATATGGAGTATCAAAGGACTCGATATGGGGTGTTTCCATCTTGATCTCATCGTCGCCCTCTCTACCTCAACAATAGCTCCTTATCGATGCTTGGCTGTCTCTCTAATCAGATTTGGGAAATTTTCACCGAGGAGTAGAGAAAGGCTTTGGTAGTTTTGCCCTAATTGTCTAGGGAATTTGTCGTTAAAATTGCTTTGGTTTAAACGACACTATGGGTAAAGTAGATTGCTTCGGGGCACTCTAGCCATATTCTGCTGGGTTTGACTGTCTATAACGCTTCACTGTAAATCCTCTTATTAATGATTTTTTTTTAATTTTTCAAAAAAAGGACTCGACTTGAGTTGTTGGTGTAGTGTTTGAATGCGTGAATATTGCCTGAGATTTTTCTATAACAAATTTATTATTTATTAATTAAGTATATAACTTGTTTATAAGTAATATACTAATATATAGAAATTGAATTTTACGAAGTAGCAATGTAGATTAAAAATTTTAGACTATTACTTAAGAATATTTATTAAAAATATTATTTTTATGAATTTTGAATAATAAATATTATTTTTATGAATTTTTTCTGTTATTCCCGTATGCTTTCTTACCAAAAGTTGCCTAAATGGTATCAAAATCAGAAGTGTTTTTTTTGAAAAAGAATTTTTTTTTTAAAAAAGGAGAAGTGTTATTAATTGTAATTACATTATTTTTTATGGAAGTGAGTATAAGAGATCTTTCCATATGTTATGATTGACTCTTTATTTAGTGGTTATATTCATCTTTCTTTAACTCTTTTAATAGCAAAATTTTCATCCAATGTTAAATGTACTCTTTTCAATAAAATAAAAAATTTGGTAAAAAGTACACATCGGTAAGAATGCAATGATTTATATAATATTTTTATAACTTAATGATTTAAATTATTTTTATATATGAATCACTTATCTCTATTTTAACATTAGTAAAAAAAAGTAATAATTGACATGAAGAGATTTGATGATGACATGTTATAACTGAATCACTCCACTTTCTTCTAAATGAAAATTAATGGGAAGGTGGCACAAACTCAAATGAATTAAAGGTCAAGTTACTTTGCTTCTTCCCTTCATACCTTGTCGAGTAAAGAAGAAAAAAGATAGCAGGCGAGCTGGAAGGTGGAGGCGTATTCATGTTGCTTCCACCATCGAAGGATTGAGGATTATTGACCCAGTTCGGTCACAGCCATTTAAGTATTTAAAACTCATTTTAATTTATATTTTTAAGTATCAAAGCTAAATTTTGATTCAAATTTATATATTTTAAAGATATTTAATTTTTAAATTATATTTATTAATAATTGTAAATTTAAAATTAGTTTATTTTAAAATTAATATTTAAATTAATTATAAAACTTAAATTATTCATAATTTATATTAATAATTAGTATTAAATAATTAAATATAAAATTAAATTAAATTATTTATAATTCTTATTAATAATAATATATAGTTTTTATCTTTGTCCTCTAATTTCCCTTCATAATCTTTTGCCAGTTTTGTTCAATTCACCACAAAGATTTATTGTTACCACCATAGCAAACTATATTTCAGGAACTCTGCAATAGCCAATCAATTTAATGATATTTTAAATTTTAAGTATCTTATCTTATCTGTCAAATATAAATAGAGATAATATCTTATTATTGTATGAAGTTTTAGTTTTTTTTAAATTAATTTCAAAGTTATTTTACATATTTTTAGAGGTGACAGTTAAGATCAAACTCAATCTAGCCTAACCTGATCTGAAGTCAATAAATTCGATAAATTTGACAAGTTTTGGGTTGGGCTCGAATTCAAATTCTCCGAACCCAACCTAACCTAAAACTTGAAAGTTTTATGAAAATGACACTTATTTTCTATTTTAATTTTTAAAAATTAGAACGAGGGCTTTGGGTCATCCTTGGGCCTAGGCAGCCCAATCCAAGCCATCCCATTGTCAAGCTCATATATTTCATTGGCATTAGAACCTAAAGAAACAACAAAAACAAATTAGTATCTAATTGAAATATCCACTCCTCTACAAATATTTATGGTTTATTACAACAAATAAAATTTCCCGTTAGTTTCACTTCTATTTTATTTATTGTATTTATTTTTAGTTTTTATATTTAAAAAATTACTTAGATGATATTTATAATAAAAACTGAAAATAAAAACAAAGCTGTAATGAAAAACTAAAAACAAATAAAGTTTGATTATATCATGTTTTTATTTTTAAATTATACTATATGTCAATATTAAATTTTAATTCAATTTTTAATATATCAAATTGTATTATAAATTAATCAATTCCCATTATGGTTAAAAATAAAATGTATGACTATTTATATAGAAATTACACATCAGTTGTATATAATAAAATATATAAACTATAAAAATTACATCAAATCATTTTAATCAATAAAAGATGTTCATCATTCTATGATGCTTCAAAGCATAATAGTAGTGTTATTTACAAAAAGAAATATAAATCAATTAGAATTAATATAATCATTCCATATTTGTCTAACAACTTCATCCCGCTTCTGAGATATCCTTAGAATTTGTGTTGGGATGATATTATACTCCCCTTGATTAGTCGGTCAATGTACATATTGGTCGACTAATATTTCTCTTAGTTGACTAGTGCCTTAACGACTAGTAAATATAGTGCATTTAATGAATTATAAATATATAATCATCTCTCTAGAATTTTTCTCCTCCATCTCTCTACTTTCGACCAAGTTTCAGGCCACATGCCTGGCGCCATCCCGGCGCCGCCGCCATGGGGAGGTGACCATACCTTCTCTCAGGCGTTATCTGGATCAAAAAAACCCCCTCGCTCCATTCTTCGACCACTTGCCGACGTGGAAATTGTTTCAAGATCGAAGCTGCTGAAAGGAGAACCTCCGTTTTAACGACGTTGTTCAGACGTCGAGGAAAATAGACTTTCTCCGACGTTGATTAAGACGTCAGAAAAGTACATATAATTGTCGACGTTTGACTAAACGTCAGGGAATGTATTAGTTCTAACGACGTTGTTTAGACGTCGTAGGAAATAGACATTGGACGACGTCTAATTCATTAGACGTCGTTAATTGTCAATTATTTATTAAATTAGAATTAATTTATAATAATTTTGGTAAATTTTGTTAATAATGTTTTAATATAAATTAGAAATTCATGATTTGTTTTAATTGATATGACATTTGGAATAATTTATAATTTAATGAAATTTAATTATTAATTTTTAAATTTAAATTTAACTAAATATTATTTATTTAATAATTATTAAATATTATTAATGAAATAAATTTGTTTAATAATGCAACAATATTTTGAATATATAATCAATAATTATTCATG
>JANKOE010000205.1:61683556-61709246 GCA_026284465.1 Erythroxylum citrifolium | reverse complement strand
AATGCCATAAGTAAGTTGATTTTAAATTATCTCGTTTATGTCTTTTCGTGTCATTGACATTCATAATTGGATGTGACATATCTAATATGTAAATTCCATTGCATAATGTACCAGTACCATAGAGCATTCCATTCAAACTAATAGAACAACCATTGCTACTGAAAGCCAAATGGAAACCATCTCTATTTAAACAAGAAACAGACAATATGTTCTTTGTTGAAACAGGTACAAACTAATATTCATCCAGTTTAATTACAAGCCCACTAGGGAGTGACAAAAAATAAGTGCCTACCGTACTTATCTGATTCTGAGATGTCTTTAAATGATTAAAACCACTATCTGACGGCGAAGTTGTAGGACATTCAGTTGGCAATCTAGAAATTTGCCAAATGTCTTCCCTTTCTGGGGATAAATTGGTGACTTGTTGACTGTTCCCTTCAGCTTCCTGTTATCATGCGAAGTTCATATATTCAGTTACGGAACTAATACTAGCAAAGCCATACACCTTCACAAAAAACTAAATGCCAATACTTTTCATTTAAAAGGTTCACAGATAGCAAAGAACCATCTATAAACCAACAACATTGAACCTAACAACATTGAACCAGGATGGGGATTCGGGAAGCAAACCAAGTAGGAGATTTCAATTAGCATGTTCAATTTTATTGGCAAGGTTAACATAATATCCGAAGTTGAACAAATACTCGAGTTTCACAGAAGGCTTTCACACACGTCATCCAACCCAAGCAACATATATTTAGCTACAAATAGGGTTCTCCAAACAAATAAAAATAATAAAGATATCACATTCAAGAATGATAAGAATCAGAAATAAAGCCCTTATCATTCTATAAAGTTTCCAGAATAATTGGGACAGGATTTTAGTACCTCTATTGATGACGAAAGACTCCTCCAATGACTAGCTTCCGTTTGCCACTGGATTCCACCAGGAAATGGTCTTGCGCTGCCTACTCTAAACTGTCGCTGTATAACTCTCGGAGAGGTAATGGCTGACAGTGAAGTGCCAATTCTCATATCAGCTTTGGAACTAAAGGAATAACTTTTCCATGCATTTGACGTCCTGCTTCTCTTCTCAAGAATTTCTGTTTCAAGTTCTTGCCTGGTTGCGGCAAATTGGAAGGAATTATTTCTATTACTGGATTCCGATGGAGGAACCTTTTGACACTGATCTTCTAAAATTTGATAGATTAACTTCTGGATATAAGATCGTTTCAATGAAGCCTCTTCCATTGGAAACCACTTTCTGTTAAGCTGTTCAGCAATTTCAGAGATATGTTTACTACACAATGATATAGACAGATACCAGCAATCTAGTTGGTTGATAAAATGTTGAGAATAATATTAACATGTTTCAGGTTAAAAAGGTAATTCATGTCCTCTGGACCAGTTCCATTCTAGCATAAATGGCATCAATGATATCCCAGTCCCAATAAAGTTGAGGAGAAACAGAAGAATGGCTTAAGTTGTGAAGGATGAAATGTTCTTAGTCATACCATCATGTAAATTGACATCATATTGAATAATTTGCTTAAATTCCACAGAAAAGCAAGTCAACAATTACTTGATGTGTGTAGTGATTCTCATTGTTTAAGGTCTCCAAGATACATATTTTCAGTCCTGCCATGGTGCATACAAGGATTATACATAAAAGCTTTCACTTCATTAGTTCTGTAGTCCTGTGCTAAATTTTAAAAAAACAAGCAATATGAACTGCTATCCTAGAAATTCAGTTTCCACATGGTGCTACTTCTTGTTGGAACATAGATGTTGCTCTTTGTCTTCCAAGTAAAAGCAGCATGGATAATGAACAGGATGTTCCAGGCTCTTAAAAATGAAGATACGCTTAACATGCCGGAAAAATTTCTGTACATATTCATCAAGCATCTAAATTTGACCAAATGTCCAAAGACTTTCATACATAGACTGAAGAAACTCAAATTCAAAAAACAAAAACAGATGTAATGAAAAAGCTTCTGAAGTTTAACGCAAAGGTTAACCCAAAGGTGAGGTTAGTATGTGCTACAACTTTCTAGATAGAAGCCTCAACTTAGTGTATGATATCTATAGAATGCAAAATGTAAAATGAAAAGATAATGTTCCACGTTTCGGAACTCTTTACAAGGAAATGAGATCATCACTTACAAAGTGAGAAAACTTTGTTAAGTTGAAAGGACTGAAGTTAACTGGAGCTTCCTCGAGAAAAAGTTCAACATAATGAAGCAAGAAGAGGCCACAGTCATATGAATTTTGCTGCTGTGGCAGCTGATAAAAGAAAAGGTCAAAGAAAGTTAAAACAACTAGACAAATATATTCCTGAAAAAAAAATCCACATTCAATATGATAAACTTGGAAAATGGGTAGCAGGATGCATTAACTCCTAGTCTGAATTAAGTAAAATGTCAAAAGATTAGATCTTCAAAGATAATGTTGATTCATCAACTGTAATCAGGTTTTTAGGAAGAAAATGATGCTGATATAAAACATGGGGAGAGAGAGAGAACTATAAAACGAAACTGGTTTGTGGTTAACCTATTAATAGATCTTACAAAAAACTTCACAAACATGTGTGTAACTGAAAGATTTTTCCAGTGTTCTACAGATCCTGTAAATTGAGTGAACATTAAGATTGTTCAGAAGTATTGTTACTGTCGATGATATTTCTACACCAAATTACTTAGAAAACTTACGTAATACCTCAAGGGAAATAAACCGTAAATGTAAGAACTTCAACAATGCATCATCCTCCATCTCTTCATGCCTTGCTTTCCATTCTTCATACAGATAACTGTTATTTCATGGCATGCACAACATGAATGTAACTTGTGAGCTTTTCCATTACAAAACTACAAACGGGAAACTTATACTTCAAGTCGCCATAGTCAAATTAGATATTAACTATGCTGTTGTATAAAGAGTTGTGTCTTTTCTCAAGGTTGATGGGTATATGAAGTAAACTAGGATTTCTTTTTCTATGCATGGGACTTATTTTGGAACAGGGATTAACTTAGTAAGTTTACACATGAATGTTTCAAAAGATTTTTGTGAAGAACTCCAGTTGCATGCTGAGAGTTTATACCACATCTTTTCCAGGAATACAATCAACAGACAGTATAAATAGTCCCACTTAAACGTCAAGTTAATTAACATATCCAAGACAAGATTTCTTTTCCCAATATCAAATCCCTGGGTAGTAAACTTGAAAAAGATCATCTGACTACAAAGAGAAAAATGTAAATAACCAAGTTGATTGCCGCTTATAATTTGAAGTTACCTTTTTTAAGTTTATGTCCCTACTCATCGACTTCTACAATAAGATAGTTGGAAGCTGTCATACAGTTACCCATGGCAAATATACAAGTACCTTTGAACAAGATTCTTGAGGCCCCGATGACTTCCCTTCATTGAATCCATGTGCAAGATACATGGTACCCTAAGCAACTTCTCACATTCTTCATCTTTACCATGGTTATCAAAAAGGTTAGAGCAAAGAAGTCCCAGCATATTAATTGCAACCAAAGCAGGATACCATGAGCACAAACCTCTGAAATGAGCCACTTCACCTGGGTGGCAAATGACAATCAAACTCCAGTGATGACTGCCACCAAATTAGTCAATGTGATATGAGAAAGTGGCAATAAGGGACTTTTCCCTCATTTCCACAAGAAATAAGTGCACAAAAATCACTCACCTGTAGTTTACAGGGATAAATACATAATCCTTGTCAAAAATATTCACTTTCCTGGTCCATTTACGAACCCGCTCAAATGCTTCTCTCCCTTCATGAGAACTAAATGGATCTTTGTTGAGATCAGCGAGTTTCCGAAAGAAAAAACTATTGAAAAAGTGGAATCTGGGTTGGTTCTCAGGAAGAAGTCTGCTCTTTAAGTACCTGCCAATAACCAACTTGTCTAAACTTACTTTATTTTGTAACGTGAAAGTAAAAGTCCAACTGACAAATGACCGGCATTCATTAGTAAACACTAAAAGTAATGTTTAGGAGCCAAGAATGTGAAGAAAGATCAATATGCTTCGGAAAGGAAAAGGAAAAGAAAAAGGATCAGTATAAGGGAATAAATTTACTTGATATAAAAGTCAATTATTGTGTCGTTGATGAATGTCTCTGGGCTAAGAAGCTCAACATCTCTCTTGCTAATTGAAACAGCATCCGGGTCTCCTTTTGGGAAAATAATTTCTTCAAAAGTCTGATCGAGACTGAAGCAAAAGAATCTGAATCAGCACATGTAATGGATGAAATAAGAGTGATTGTGATCCAGGAAAATTATCCAGCTAGTTAAAATTTGTTAACAAATATTAATAGCAACACGTATCAGAAAAATTTCCAAGAAAAGGTTTCAAACAGAATTGGAACACATTCTTTCAAAACTTTAATCATATGGAAACTCCAATGCGAGAAACCAAAACCAATGACATATCAATCATGTCATTTTCACAAATTTTTCCAGAAAAAGAAATAGTATCCATGGTTATAAGAAAAATTCGTTAACAAGGATAAACATGATGTCAGGGGTGAGTGGAGAAATTACATTGCAAGAAAAAGAATCAACAAAATCTACCACATTATGCATTAAAATGCATTTTCTTTAAACTGAAACTAAGTCTGATAATACTTTTCAACTCTCTTAAAATAGCTTCTACTTCAAACCTTTTAGAGTAACTGGAAAAAAGTATATAGAGTCAATAACATTCATCCTTCAGTTGTATAGTACCAATCATTTCTTGAGAACTTGCATGCATATAGCAGATTCGAGTACTCAGACACACAAGTGTATATGCACAAGCACATATAAAACTCTTTATTCAGAATGACACATACAAACCCTTACACCAAAGCTTGCTACATGGACAAAAATATGCTAGACTCTCAATCCCAATTATCAAGAACTTACCCAGATATATAAGGTTTTGAGATGGCCACGTTGCTCTGCCCATGATTTTCATCATTCTCCCGACAGGCACTGGAATAGATAAGAGTTTAATAGAAAGGAGTTATTTAAAGAGAAACTGCAGTAAGGCAAAATTGCCTAAGAATTGCACAAAAACACGCTAGATTTAAGTTATTTCAAAATAGGGTCACAGATTCCTGCTACCATGAACAGGAACAATTAAAAAGTGATTTTATTACTCAAGTTATAAAATCAGCGAGAAGAATAAATACGCACCCATAGGTATCACTCCAGATATCTCTGTATCTGAAACTTACGAGTTTGATTGCTTTTTGTCTTTCACACCAATCAGGATCACAAATCGAGAACTGCAACTTATTGATACATGTAGAGGTGTGATCAAAAGTTAACCCTGACAACGATAAATTCCAAGATTTTAATTTTTGGCACAAGATATTTAACAAAATAAGAAACTGTAACTCATTTACAAAAGACAAAGTAGGATACATCCTCACATTGGTCAAACAAGCTTTTTGATATTTTAGCCTTATTAGAGAAAGACAGTGATGCTTAAAGTAACCAGATATACCAAACAAAACAATAAACATTAAGAGCAAAGTGCGATATCTTAAGATCATTAATACAGATGAAAGATGAAACACCATTATTAATGGCGAAATAAACATCTTTTTCATCACTACATCGATTTTTACATGTAAATAATACCCATTTTACCAATGTTCTTTCTCACAACTGTTGTGCTGCAGACGAATCATCAATTTGGACATTTAACAAAGACAACCTATTACAGAAAATTGGCAATGCAATCTGAAATTTTTTCAAATTGATTTCTGAAATTAAATTTATCATAAATTCATAATGAAGAGATCTCTTTGTATGATGGTAGAACACTTGGGAGCCAATGGGAAATGAATGTCAAAAGATAAGGGCAGGAAATTAGACCTTAAATCCATCTGTTTGTTAAGATAATATGCATACAAAGTATGTTAGTCACGTATCCAAAACTAAGGCATTCTTTGGCATTGTATATACATACAAACAGCAAGGTGCAGCAAGATTACACCAGAGTTCAAGAATAGGATCAGAAGGCATACTGCTGGTCCATAAAATGCTGAATTCATCATAACATTCAACATAAACAGACCCTTGAATTTAGTGGAACTACAAACCTGAAGTTTCATTTTCATATCCAACTCCTTGAGAAACCTTTGATTTAAGATGAAGATTAACAATAGCAGTCTCAACCTACATTCAGAAATCAAAGAAACTTAAGCTACTACATTCAGAAATCAAAGAAACTTAAGCTACTACATTCAGAAATCAAAGAAACGTAAGCTACCCATCCTAGCATGTATGTAAAAGAAAAATGAAAGCAGTGTATGTAGAAGAAAAGAGAAAACAGCATATCTCACCCTCCTGCACCATTGAGACTCAACTTTAATAATATCAAGAATTGGCCACCTAGCATTAAATTTTGCCTTAGTGCCATTTACAGTTGAAGCCTCAACTCTGATGCAGCTCTCGGAAAAAATTAAGCGGGACTCTGTACAATACAAGTCCCCAAATAAGAAAATATCTGGGAATATAAAAACTTCCTTGTTCAACGGATCCTGAAAAATTGTCAAATAAAGCAAATGTTATACATTGTAATTATTAAAACTAAAGAGAAAATCGGACGATGTAGATAAGGGAAAGAGAAGGACGATAAAGGACCACACTTAACTTAGTGCAAAATAGTTAAGTCCAATCACCTAAATGAATCATCAAAACTGATTAATAGGAAGTGAAAACTGAATTTATTGTCTAACTCAATTCGATCCAATGTGATAAACTGTTTGAATGCACTCTGACACATTTTCATTTTCTTTTCCATACAGATGATTTATATCCATTTTAGAATACTTTTGATCTCAGCAAATGACTTGTAGAAAAACACTTCCACTCATAAATTGCATCTTTAATCACACAACGAGAAGATCGATGCGGATTCTTATAGCACTCACAATTTCATGTCTCAGGGAACCATGCTCCACAACTTTTTGTTGTGAATTAACTGAAAAGAGAAAGGACAATAAAGTTAAGTAACTTCATGAAAGCAGAAGAAAGTAAAGCAACTCTTTTAATCCAATAGCAATAGAAAAGTCCCTTTCCTATTTTTCTCTTTTAGAGTCCCCGTTACTGCGTTTAGATAAAAGTCCTTCAAAAAGTAATGAATTTGTAGGAGAGAAAAGCGAAAACAACAACAATGGAGATTAAGCGATGATCAGTCGAAACAGAAACATCATCAAAATCCAAAATTTTCATACATTTACATTTCTCCGAACTCGTCGTCCTGCAAAAACCAACTTTACATCATTCAATGAAGATCGTAACAACAAAGCAGCACTAGACTATCGTTGTGATGTACAAAAACGCTGACGTATTCGACAAGAAAGAAGTTTCAAGTCGTCCGCTTTTCATTTTCCCGCACATTCCCACCAACCAAACAGAATATGCAAACGTTTAAAATTCATAAAAGCGACAGACTTGAGAGAAAAAGAGTAAAAAAAGCTCACAGCATGCAAGTGACTTGTACTTCGTGGAAGGAGAAGAACGTGAGTGCTTTCTCCTCCTAGATTGTCCCAACCTTCCTAGTAGATTCCCGGAGGTTCTCTCCACCCGCTCGTCCTCCTCGCCAAATTCGAATACGCTAAACCGATTCTTGGGACTATCCACCGCAAACGCTTGCCGTTTCATCACAACGAAATTCAAAACGACAATGGTTGTTGTAGACGTAGGATCATTATCATCATGGAACCTTATAGTGGAAGGTTTGCGAAGAGTGCGACTACGCTTTGGTTGGTGTGTGTGGGAAGTTTCTGAAACAATTGTCAAATTACTCCCAGTCCCACACACGCGATTGGTGACTTTCTAGTAGTCAAAGACAACTAATTTTCATACATAAGATATAATCTTAAAGGATTAATAAGTTAACAAAGAGAGAAGATTCTGTAAGAGTCAAGTTCATTAGTCGGTAAAAAATATAGAGATTTGATCTCAATAATGCATATTTAATTATGTGTGATTTCAAATAATTAATTCAATTTGTAGTAGTCTATAAAATTATAATTTATTAATTATAGTTTAAATACCCTTATCTAAATTAAAATTTAAGATAGTGTTAAATTGTAAATCAATTCTAAAATTATCTTAATTAGAACAAGATTACTAAAGTAGAAATAGGTCCTTAGTTAAAATGAAATAATAATTACTAATTTAATTAGTTCAATAATAAGGTTATTATTATAAGTAAATGACTTGAATTTCATATAATAATGTTTATGAATATATTACCGTATTAGTCAAATAAATTTTTATTTAATATATGATTTATGAGTTTTATGAGTATTTGACAATATTTTTATTCTTGAAATACCTTTTTTTAGGACACTTAAAATTTGAATGTACTACATAGACGAGGCATGTCATCATTATATTAATGTAGTTATTCCATAATCTAGAGGCCATTCAATACAACGTGTTATTTTAGTCAAGAATTTAATTCAAAAGTTATACCTTGGATGTTATTTGGCTTTCGAAAATGTTGGAATGAAGTACACAAATTTTACTCTTAACATTGCCACATCTTAAAGGTGAATTATTAAGCATGCTCTAGAATTTGAAATAACTTAATACAAGATCATATGAATGGTTGATGATGATATTTTTATGAGAAAATTGGAAAAGGGAGTTGATCACCTTATACCTTATAGGCATTTTTTATTGAGATAATTAGAGTTATAACATATTGTCCTTCGAGGGCTTTACTGTATGAATTAGTTAACTATATTCCGCATAGGGGTTGTTATGTATATAGTTTATATAGTTAACTATATTGTAATGAACTATGTGAACTTTGTTGCATTATATATGCACAAGCTTGGTATTTGATCATCCTATTATTTGTGTTACATATATTATACATAAGATTAAACTTAAGTATTGTAATTAGTATTTAACTTTTGTATTTATGATGATTAAGAATTTTTATGATTTTTTGATAAAATTGATTATTCAACATATGTGTGTATGATATGATACTAATACGCGTGCACAATATTTTCTTTCTTAATGTAAAGACTTAATGTTTCAAATATGGCTACTGTACTAAAGAACATTATTGTTGCACTCAACAAAGGTGAGAAGTTAAATAGTGACAATTATGAAAATTCAATATGTAATGAAACAGAAAGAGGCTCTAAAATAATTGGATATAGCCATAAATATTTATGAGGATGGAAATACATCCTAACACAAAAGAGACCATGATGCATATGAGATGTGAAAAAAGAAGAACTCATTGACCCGCATTACGTTCTTGAATAGTATGGACAATGATATTATATGTGAATTCAAAAAGCATAAGACTATTAAGAATATGTGGTCTACTTTGGGTGCTCATTTTAGAGGTACCTTAGTGACTAAAGTAAGGTTACTCACTATTAACTTTGACATGTGTAAGAAGAGACCTGATCAAACAAGCAAAAGCATTTAAGGACATATGCCAAACATGATAAGTGAGTTATAAAATGTAGTTTATAAGTTATCTAATGAGTAATAAGTGCAAAATATTATCTACGAGAATATGAAAATGTAGTTAACTTATAATGAGAACATCAAGACGATAGAGGATGCTAAAAGGCATCTTATATTAAAAGAAATGCTTTTTAGAGCTTCTAAGATGACTGTTAAGGAATATGCAATTAGCTATAACTCACTTAGAGCTATGAACAGAAAGAGTAAGAGCATTATGGAGGGAAAAGACGTAAGAAAAATAACCACATTGCTCAAGACCCTAAAAAGACCAAGTGGAACAACATGAGAAAGGAAAACATCCTTTTAATAAGAAATCAGGAACAGAGTGAAGTGAAGGAAATCATCTTTTTAATAAGAAAAACATGAAAAGAGTTAAGTGATACAATTATGGAAATAAAGGTCACTTTAGTCATGATTATAACAAGCCTAAAAAAGTATCAACCTTATGGTACATATATTTGTCGTATATATGTATCTTATTTTGGTTTCTAATCAAATGTCATCCTCTTTATATTGTAGACTTAGGAGTAACGAACCGTGTAATGAAGGATAAGGATGCCTTCATTCAATTTTAGAAAATTCAGCGTATAATATGATATAATTATGTAAGAGATAACTTGAGAGTTGTTATACAAAGGTTCTTCATATGTAAGTTAGACATAGGTGATTGCCAACCCTTAATCTTACATGAAATGTTATTTGCTCCAAAAATTTGATAAAATCTTATTTGCTGTTGATTACAATTAAACTTGGATTTAACGTAAACTTCCACATTAGCATAATGGAATTATATTTGACAATTATTTTTTTGGTCATAGATTTATATTGGATAGTTTTATTATACTACATATTGTTTATAAAAATAGTAATATAAGTTGTTCCTTATTTATATCATTTATTAATTTAAAGCATGATGCAATTTTATAGCATATTATACAATATTACGTTGATTAAAATCAAATAAGTATAAATACCTTTTTTATAAAAGTTGTCTAATTGATAAAATAGAGAGAAAGTCAGTTGAAAATAGAACATGGTTTTCTAATCTAATCTAGTTAATTCATTTGGACACTTATGGTATAATGAATATGGGGATAACATATAGGGTTGTATGGTTACATATATTTTATTTCTCACAAATTATAAAAATTTAATTGTTTTACATGTTGGACTCCAAACAATAATACTCACAGGATCAATGAAATCACTCAACCAATAACAAACCACTAAAAAGAATAAGATGATTGAACAATAAATTGGACATACAATTTTAACATGGAAAAGCTGCAGACAAACTGGCAATAAATATACAAAATTAAAAATAACAAGATGCAAGCATTTAAGGTTTTGGGCTATTAACTTTAACTCAAGAACACCTCATAAACAACTACAACTAAGCTCTCTTCTAGCTTTAAAAACAATTATGGGATTGAGTACAACTTCACACACACACACACACACACACACACACTAGCACTACTCCCAACTATTCCTACAAATCAAACTTTAATAAAATTGTAGTTAAAGAATGCTATTTGAACTCTAAAACTCTTGTTTCATCATGTGTTTATGTCTCTTTTCAAAACTTTTAAATCTTGAGAAGATAAGAATTTTAATCACATCTAAACTGTCTTTTAGCTCTAAAAAGCTTTTGGGATTGTGTACAAATTGGAGTTTTATAGTCCAAATAGCATTCTTCAACCATAGTTTTCTTAAAAGTCTGATTTTTAAGATTAGTTGGGAGTAGTGTTAGAAGATAGTTTAGATGTGGGATCATTCAACAAGCCATTCAAAATTTGATTGACTAATGTGGAGACACTCACTGGTTGTATAAATCATCTACAACTAATAATATGTGCTTGTGGTTGTTACATAGTGTTATTATCGTTTCCATCTTTCTTGTTATCTTACTTTTTCTAGACTATCTTCCACTAGTAGCAAAATTTCTTTATATGACCAAATTTGGAGCTATAGTGACATGTCCTAGCCTCCTTGCAATCTCTAAACTTGCACACGTCCTTATACTTGCCCTGTCCTTTAGAACCTCTACTCTTGCTTGTTCCTCTATTTTCTACCACAAGAGCCTGTACATTATCAACACTAATTTCCTCCCTCCTAATCTCTTCATTAAACGTGATATTTTTAATCACATCCAAAGAAAGCACACCATCCATGGTGGAGTTGCTAATAGTCATAACCAAAGTTTTCCAACTATCTAACAAGGAACTTAACAGGAATAAAGCTTATAGCTCATCATCAAGGATGATCTTCATGGTGGCCAGTTTGTTGATGATATCTTCAAAATTTTTGAGATGCTTCGACATTAATTTCTCAACCTTCAACTTTAGGTTTATAGGCCTTTTAATTAAGGATGCCTTGTTATGAGCACTCTTCCTCTCATAAAGACCTGTCAATTTCTTCCACAACTCAAAAAGATTTGTCTCTTAGGATGTATGGTTAAATATACTGATATCAATCTATTGTCTGATAGTTTATAAGGTTTTTTACTTCATCTTTTCCTACTTTTTATCTGTCATCTTCTTCGACTTAGAATGGACATCTTCTTTTATACTTTTTTCCAAATCGATTAGATTATAGAGATCTTTGCAATACAGGAGATCTTTCATTAGAGGTCTCTATAGTGAGTAGTTAGTCAAAGTCAACTTCACCCAAGAATTATTACCACTCTCTATACCTATGACTCCGATACCTGCTGTCGAACTATAAGTAATGACTCTCACAGGATTGATGCAACTCCGTAAGTTCACGGGTCTCAAGTAGTATAGTATAATATCGTCTCATAGGGTGTAATTGTGTAAATACTAGGCTTGGATCACTCAATTAATTAGACTAAGCAATTGTGTAAGATTGGGGAAATAAATTAAGAAATTTAACTATTAAAATAACAAAATCAAAGCTAAAGAAAATTTCGAATATCTTTAGGGATTAATCCGAATGGAATGTGGTAAGCTTCAAGGATGGTTCCACTTTTAACGCTTTCTATGGACTTTACCTGGATCAATTTATTAGACGAATTTTTGGTTGATAGATGGTTGAGCCTAGAGTTTCTTAGATCCTTTTTCAAGGTACCAAAGGAGTATTATGCAATAATCCTAATCTACTATCATAAACTAGCAATCAAGCATAACCCATTAAGTTCTTTGCTAACATGGTTTTCTCTCATAAATTCAGTTTATGTCTAAATCTGAAATTTATAAGTTCCCTGTTTAGAGTTTTGTTATCAATTTTCGCCTATCGGTTCTTCAATTAACAACTAACGTCAAGTAATGGTTAGCCAAACATAATACCAGCAAAATTAAAAATCCATACTTATAAATCAACCAAGATTTAATCCATAAAAATTAGCTAAAAGCTTCAGCCCAACCTTGAAGCTTTGAGGGAACTACTCACTCATGGTAGAATGAAAACCACATAAATCACAGTCAGCAATCAACATAAGAGACAACAGAAAATAAACAGAGGATAAATGGGTTTTTGGGATCTCCCTCTTTGCGTTTCTTCTCTATCACGTTTCTGCGTCTCCCCTTGTGCGCCAACGTTTTTGTGAGTCTGCTGTGTGTTTTTCATTTTTTGTGTCACTGAATGGAGCGTCCTATGTGCTTGCATGCGTCTCTCCTCCAGCTGTGCATGCATCTGGTGGTTCAGCTACCAACATTATTTATCTCCACCTCCTACTTAGTGCTCTTGACACCACTAGCTGCCAACGTTGTGTGTCCATTGGAAGATTCAACGCTCATGCCACCATCTACTTTAATAATTTGTTGCCAACAGCTCCTTCGATTGTTAGTGGAAAGAGTTTGTGAGTAATCAATGTAGCGTGAGTGCTGGAGCGTTGTAAGCGGAGAGTATCTTCTTTTGGTCTGTAACGTTAGTGGAGTCTATATCTTGCTGGAGCTTTTTGCACGAGTCAACCAAGGTGGAGCCTCCTCTTGTGCTGCCGCTATCCTCTTTTGGTGTCCCACAATTTTTGTTGCTTTCCTTGGTGAGTCGGCGCCCCCTTGTAGCGTGATGTTTGTTTCTTTCTTGTGTGTTGGCGTGGTCTGTTGGAGCTCTCCCACTGGTGCGCGATTTTCGTTTTCTTCCCCTAGCTCCTGCGTTGGTTGCTCTCTTTTCTTTGTAGCATGATGCTGAGCCTCCCCTAGATGTCTGCGTTTTTTTGTCTCTGTCGACGTGGTCCTCCCTTTTACTGTTGTGTCCTGTTTAATTTAAAAACCTCCCAAAACTCCTTTCTTTCATTTGCTGGCTTGCGTTTTCTCCTCTTTGACTTTGCGTTTTGGGCATCCTTTTTTGGCAACAAACAACAATCCTAACATGAGCATTCCCAATAAAGTTTTACGTGTCTTTTTCAATCAAAGTCATATTCATATTCATTTTTTTTCATTTACAAATTAAACATAAACCACTATAAATGCATATTCAAGGGGACTAAACAAATTAGTGGGTAAAATATGTATAAAACCCAATAATTAATCCAGAAATTAAGGAAAAATGTCACTCATTCTAATGAAAAAATGCATCCAACAAGGATCAATGAAATCACTCAACCAATAATAAAGCACTCAAACAATATAAATGATGAAAGATAAATTAGACACACAACTTTAACTTGGAAAAACTACAGGACTAATCGATAGTAAATCTAATAAATCAAAATAATAAGATATAAGTGTTTAAGGTTTTGAGATATTAACTCTAACTTAAGAACACCTCACTAAACAACCATAGCTAAACTCTCTTCTAGCTCTCAAAAAGCTTGTAAGATTGAGTACATATTGATATATGTACCAATAATACTCTGAACTAATCATAAAAATCAAACTTCAATAAAATTGTAGTTGAAGAATGATATCTGGACTCAAAAACCTTCTTTCATCATGTGTTTATGTTTCATGCAACTGCTATTTCTTATTAAGCCTTTTAAATATTAAAATTATAAGATTTTTAAACTACATACGGTCACCCACACGATCGTATATGATGATTGTCTCTAAATTTTAAGCCTACAAAATTAATGTCACAGAGATACACGATTTTAATGACTTATACGGTTAGTAGACATGGCCATGACCACTAAAGACATGAGCGTGTCTAACTATATACGAGTATATATGTCCTCAAATGTCGTCATTAAACTAGTACATGGTCACAGAAGCTTATATGTTCATCCATATGGTCATTACCACTAATGACAATATTGTGTGTTACCTACATGTGGGTTTGTACTCTAAAAATAGCTTCTAATCATCATTTTATGCCTTGAATATTCCTAATCTTCATTTTTTTGATCCATAAAGACATCTAACACTTTTGGAGCCTAGATTTAGTGGTATTAGATAAACAAGCATTTATAATATGGTTTGAACCCACAATATTATAAAATATATAAATTTGACGAAGAATCAATTAGACAAGAAAACAATAAAACTAAGAATTGGCCAAGGACAAGAATACTTGTCTAATAAGTTCAAAATGTTATGTGATGAAAAACGAATAGAAAGATAATTAAATGTCCTTGGAACCATAAAACAAATGATTACAAAAAGATGAAATATAATGCTTCTATAAAAGGTTAAATTCATAAGACCCCCTATGGTTTAACAAACTATCATATAGTACCTCATTTTAAAAATCTATCAAATATCACCCACGTATTTTAGTTAATAATCATCAAGTTTCCATTCAAATCATATTTATACGTACAAAAATGATATTTTTTTTTAAGTCTAGGAGTCTAAGAAATTTTACCCGATTAAGGGTTAAATTCGTTAGACCCTGTTGTAGTTTGGCATATTATCAATGTACCCTTTGACTTTTAAAAACTATTAATAACCCTTTATAGATTTTAATTTTTATGAGCATAAATAGGGTTCTCAAGGATAACTTGAAGGTAGGAGATGTACGATATATTAACTGAAACACATGGAAGATATTTGATAGTTTTTAGAAATGAGAGACTAATGTAATAGTTTGTCAAACCCCAGAGGGGTCTTAAGAAATTAACCCTTCTATACGTTATTAAGTCCATAATGACAGAAAATTTGCCAATCTCTTATTAATGTAATGCATTACTTACAGCCGCTCAGGTATTTAATTAAGGGTCTACAAAATAATATATAAACACTTTGTATGTGCTATCAACTAGTAGAAAAACTAATATGATAAGCCTACAACCATGAGGTATGCTCCCTACTTTTATGGTCTCTCTCACAAATATGAAAAATTAGGCCCAAAAGAGAAGAAAATCATCTTTATTAGATATTTTAAAGCTTTAAAAGGATATATGTTTATAGGTGAATGAGCTAATGAAGGAGTAACTAAATTTGAGCTATGAAATGTTACACTTTTAGATAATAACTTCTTAAAGCAAGGTGAAATAGGAAAAGACCTATTGTTATATGAGAATCTTAATAGAATGATTATGTTACATATAATCAAGAAGAGGGACTCTATCAAAATGGGAGCAATCTGAAAGATGGAGCATTGATTTAAAGATCAATTCATATTATAATCCAATGAGATTTTACCTATTGTATTTTATTCGAGTTAGAGTATCAAGGCATTAATGAATATGTTTTTTATGAACCTTGTTTACGATGAAGTAATCATAGATATTTTCTTGAAATTATTTTGAAATAGAAGGAGAAATTCATATGATTTTTTTACAAGAAGAGAGTGAGACAAAGAATGTGAATGAGGCTCTTACTGGTCCTGCTAAAAAAGAATGGATGAAAGCAACAAATTAAGAAATGACTTCTTTAAGCTCCAATTAAGTATAAGACTTCATTAATCTCCATAATAGATGAAAAGCTATTGGAAACAAGTAGGTTCACAAAATAAAGCAAAAGGTTAATGGTAGTATTGAGAGACATAAGGTATGCCTCGTAGCTAAAGGATGTGTGCAACAAGAGAGAATTGATTATAAAGTGACATTTTTCTCCTATTGTTATGTTTTCTTTTATTTGTCTAATCCTATCTATATATAGTAACCAGTTTCGATTTTGACTCACATCAAATAGATGTATAGCCTACTTTTTAAAATAGATAATTAAAAAAGAATTTATATGGAGCAACTTATATGTTTCATTTAAATAGGCCAAAAACATAAAGTATATCAATTATTAAAATCGATTTGTGACATAAACCAATCCTTAAGGTAGTGGTAAATTCATTTTCAAAACATATTATTTTGTATAATTTTCACATTATTGAAAAAGACCATTGTGTATATATTAAAAGATTAAAAAAAAGGTTGTAATTTAATCTTTATATGTTAATAATATTTTGGTTATTAGTAATGATTATAAGTTTTTTAAGCAAATTAAAAACTTTTGCCATCCAAATTTTAGATAAAATATATAGCTGGAGATGTATACATTTTTAACGTAAGGATTTTTAGAGATTGTTCAAAGATATTATTAACATATACTCAAACAATTCTTGAATGATTTTGTAACATCCTAGATCACTCGCTTACAGATATTATCCGCTTTGGGCCTTGGCCCAGTCAAGCCTTCACGGTTTTGCGTTTCCCGAGGCTTTCTCAAGAGGTCACCTATCCTAGAACTACTCTCACCCAAGTATGTTTAACCTTGGAGTTCCGATGGGATCCAGTGCATTAGGCCATGAAAAACGCGTCTATAAGGGAGAGGTATCCGTACCCTTATAAGGCGTACTTCGTTCCCCTCTCCAATTGATGTGGGATCTCACACTCTCCACCCCCCTTGTGGCCTAGCCCTCTTTGGGGTCCAGCCTAGCTGGCACAACGGTTCGGGTACCGGCTCTGATACCACTTGTAACACCCCAGATCACCCGCTTACAGATATTATCCGCTTTAGGCCTTGGCCCAGTCAAGCCCTCACGATTTTACTTTTTCTGAGGCCTTCACAGCAGGTCACCCATCCTAGAACTACTCTCACCTAAGCACGTTTAACCTCGTGGTTCCGATGGGATCCAGTGTATTAGTCCATAAAAAACGCGTCTATAAGGGAGAGGTATCTGTACCCTTATAAGGCGTACTTCGTTCCCCTCTCCAACCGATGTGAGATCTCACATATTTTGTATGCAAGACTACACCCCACTTGATAATTATATTGCTAAAGATGAAGATCATAGTCAAAAGTTTTGTCCATCATCACTAAAAAAAAGGAGCAAATGAAGAATGTCTTGTATTTTAACACTATTAGAATTTTCATGTATACAATGATATTTATAATAAGATATTTGTCATATTATTAGAACGGTAAGAAGATATCGGTTAAATTCAGGACAAGCATGTAAAAAAGATAAATTAAAACGAATATTAAGGTATCTAAAAGGCATTATTGATTTGTGTTATTAAGGCAATGATCTATGTATACAAGGTTATACAAATGCATGTTAGGGAGGACATCTAGAAGAGAGAAATTCTACATATAGATTTTCTTACTCAATAATGATGCAATATCATGAAAATATAATAAATAATTCTAAGTTACTTTATTCATAATGAAAGTTAAATTTATAACATTTTCAATTGCAGTACAAGAAATTGTTTGACTGGTACGATTCTTAGTTCATTTAGGAGTCATTTAAAGTAAGATTAATCTAATATTATTCAATTATAAAATTCAAATGACAATTTGTTTTACAAAAGATTATAAATTTTAATGTAAAATCAAGTATATAGATACAAAGTATAACTACATGAAAGATATAATTGTATAAAGTGAAGTAAACATAAATTTTACATATATATATGTGTGTGATATAATAGTAGCCTCAATGACAAAACCAACTTCTTGAGCTACATATAATGAAATGTGAAGTAACTAAGATAATATAGATATAAATCATTGATAAATTTTTAATATATATTTATTCATTTTATCATATCTAAATACAAAATACATGATGACTATTATGTAACACTTGATTCTAAAGTATGCTTTTATGTGCGAAATATTTTTAATATAAATCAGACAATATGTTAGATAAATAAAAGATTTGCTATCTTATAAGGGCAAATCACCTCCACTATTCATAATAATTAGAGATGATAAGTTTAAAATTTGTTATCTAGATTGTAATTGAGAGAAAAAAGCTTAAACTATAAATGTTTCTTTAAAAATATACATGTCTTAAAATTTCAAATGAGGGTTCTAACAATATGAATTTTGTAATAGACCAGTGAACTATGGTGAAACAATAAATATGTTCAAACTAACATGTACAATATTTTAAGAACAAACATCTACTCTAAATAAAAAAGGAGTTAATATCATAATACATGACTCTTACCATGTATATAAAAATTACTATAGGAAGGTATTAATACAAATCATAAGATTTAAACTTACATTATGTGAGATCGAAGGGGGTAAATGACACTTATAATATACCCTTATAACTCTTAGCTAATTCTTAAGAATTAAATTTAAGGTTTGCTACTTTATAATGTTATGAAAAGATCATTCGTGATGCAATCTTAAGGGACAACTCTAGGAAAGTAAATTAAATTCAATTTAATTAAGGAGAATTTAGAATAGGGAAAGGATGTTTTGATTGGTGACTAGCATACAAAGATGTATTCAAAGCTAGCTTCATCTCATAGTGAAAGAACTAAATACAATTATGATATGATGAAATAAATAAGATCAAAGAAGAATAAGGATGTGAGACATAATCTAGGGTATAACATATAAAATTTACTCAGTAATCAATTAAAATAGTTGAGATGTCATATATTCCTAACATATAAAAAAGTCAATGTGCCTAGTGCACAAATTTCCCTGCTTTGCGGGGGTCTAGGGAGAGTTATGATGTATGCAACCTTCCCTTTGCATTTTTTACAAAGAGACTGTTTCTATGACTTAAACCTGTAACCTTATGGTCACAAAGGAGCAACTTTACTAGTTACTTCAAGGCACACCCTCATATATTCCTAACATATATTTGGTAATAAGCTA
The DNA here is from genome assembly GCA_026284465.1 of Erythroxylum citrifolium. NCBI lineage: Eukaryota > Viridiplantae > Streptophyta > Magnoliopsida > Malpighiales > Erythroxylaceae > Erythroxylum > Erythroxylum citrifolium. The sequence goes on along the minus strand of JANKOE010000205.1, from coordinate 61,689,760 downwards.
TCGACGTAGGCTAGTTACATGAGATATTGGATAAGTTTGAGAATTGCATAATTCTAATTAATGAAGTCCATTATGTGTAAGTTAGAGAAGGTAAGTATAGACACCACCCATAATGGATTGGTAACTTCCTAATTGCTAAAGGCATTTGAGTTTTTGAATCATCATATAGAAGATATGATCTGTAAAAAAAATCAATAGATGAAGAGTTGGAAGTTAATAAGAATCGGGATTTTACATGAACTGAAGTCCTTTCATTGATGGAAAATAAATATGAAAATCCATAAATGTTTTGATTTCAGTGATGAATGTTTAGTGCTCCTATAATTTCAAATACCAATTGTAACAACTCAATGAAGTTGTATCACAAAAATTTAAAACAAAATTATAATAATCTTATACATATATATATGATGAAGAAATAATTTTATTAGGATTTAATACGCAACACAAATTTTGGTAAAAATAATCTTACTTTATGTTTATACTAAACTAATGCTTACAAAAGATTAGGATAAAATATTAATCATCTCATATAACATATTTATAAAGGCAAGACATCATCTATATTTTCACAATTCTATATATATATAATCAAGATAGCTGTATTTGTAAAATCAACACAAAATTAAATAGATGTTAATTAAAGTTAATTTACACATTAATGAAGAACTCTTTAAAATACATAAAAGAATGTAAAAATAAAAAATAAACATACAAAACAAAGATTTATAATAAAACATATTATTTTTTGGTTTTATATTTATTTAAAATATTTTTAAAAATTGAGAAATAACATAGATTTTATCAAACAAATGTATTCACAGAATCAAGATTAATAAAAATTCATTCATAATTTTTATTATTATAATTAAATAATTATAAAATCAAAATATACTATAATTTTTCTATATGAATGAATTTATAAAATTAAAGCATAATTAAACATATAATAAGTTAGACTTTACCTATATGTTAATGAAAAACTATGTTATATGATTAAAAAGAATAAAGTATAAAAATATAAAAAATGTATATAAAAAAAGATTTGTAATATAGTCAGAAGTGATATAGCTCAAAGAAAGTAGTTTTAATTTTCCTTACTAATAAAGTTTTGTAGAAATAAGCTTGCCAATACTATTGATGTGTATATATATATATTGCTTTTTATTTTGTTATGTTTTCCATCCATATTTCCTTAATTTGATCAATTTTATGTTAGGTTGTAGATAATTATGGAGATGTTCCTTAGGAGTAATGTTAGCCAAGAATTAAAAAACTTTATAAGTTGAATCACAATGGAAACACAATTTGACTAAATACATTTTTAAATACCTATTGTAAACTATTCCCCTCTCTACAAAAAACGAATGACAAGAAGATCAAATGTAACCTAGAATACAGTCGTATTCTAAACCGTATTCCTTACTAAAACTTTGGTTTATAAGACACCTCTTATAAGAACGTATTATAGCTCGTATTTTATGACAAAGAGATATAATATGATACACAATCTAGAATATATGCATATCAATGCTTATGTTCCTCTCTTTAAAGAAAGATTGGAGAAACAATCGTATCCTATACTCTATATATAATGAAAAGCTTTTATAAAGAATGAAGAAAACATTTACTTGGGAGTATAGTATTAGCATTAGTTTTAGTTCTTTTCTACTTGTAATTAAGATTATTAACTATTAGAGAGAGACATAGAAGTCCTATAACACATTGAGCAATTGTAGAGGGAGATCGAGAATCATTATAATAAAGTGGATCACACCAAGATATTTAAATCTTCATCATGGAAACCTTTATGATAAGTGTTTTTCTATTTTTTAATTATTTTTGTTATTTTAACAATGATTTAGGACTAAGTTCTCTTTACATCAAGATAAAGAGGAACCCCTATTTTATTCTTGTATGTATTGATTCTTTTTTATATAACAAGACTTTTATGTTTTAGATATTTATGTCATTATTAATGTTAGTTAGATGCAAGCGAAAGTATAAACTTGATATGAATTTACATATAGACTTTACCTAAAGAACCTATGAGTAGATTAACCTAGGCACTTATATTATAGATTAAATAGAGCACTAGACATAGATCTACATGATGCTTTTGGCATAAGGTGATCTTTCATAAAGTTTTATAGTAATTAGTGCATTATTAGATGATTTACTTAGATAGACATATTAGTTAATCAATCAAGGGATAGATGGTTGTACATTGAGAGGTAACAATTTATTAGACTATGATACTTCACCAGTCCAAATAATAGACTCTTTAGATAACTAAATCAATAGTGCAAGATAATGTTAGGAGGAAATCTATTATAGATGTTATATCATAATTAATTTCTTATGTATGATTACTTGCTTGTTTATGTCTAGTGGTATTTATATCTATTTAGTTTAATTTATGTTTTGAATAAATCCATCAAACTCTTGACTATTGTTGAACTGATAATAATAAGATAGTTAAACTTATTATACGTTATCCTCATAGAATTGACACTCTGCTTATCATTGTAATATTACAAGATGATCAATTCATTTACTTATAAGTTTTCATTAGGCTAGTAGAGAAAACATTAATCAGATATGCAAAGAGGGATGCCACTTGAAAACTAGAAATGGTGAACAACTTTTAACAAAATTTGGTAGAAATATTAATGACAACTTATCTTCAATAGCTTTGACAGTTATTCTAGTAGAAAATAGATAGATATGAAAATGTTTATTTGAATATCTTCTCTAAAACAAAGGAGACAATGAAAAATGGATCTTCATGTTTAACAGGGAAAAAGATAGGTCTATTAATACCTGAGCTGTGTTTGTTTAGGTATATCAATGCTTGAATTATTGTTGAACATTTTAATGTTTTGGTTAAATTATTGTAAGGTCTTCAATAACTATTTGGAAATGAGTGTCTCATTATGATCACATATATTGTTTCGTATAATTGTTAGCTAATATTAGAAGGAAATATAATAAAGTGAACAATATAGTGTGCACTGGTTGAGTGTACAAGTGTGGACTAAGGAAGATAAATGAATAGGATTGAATTATTAATTATTGTGTTTGGTTATACATTTCACAGGAGCTTTAAAAGTGATATTATGCCCAATAACACAATTGAAAGCTTCAATTGATACTTGAAAAAAAGCTAGAGACAAAATCATTATCATTTGTTTTAGTGTAAACATAAGAACATTGATGAAAAGATTTCATTAGTTGAAGTAATTCATAGTTGCTTATTATAAAGATACATGTCCAAATAAAAAAAATTAGAAATCAATAAGAAGGAAGCTTCAAATTATCTTGAGCATTATACTAAAGAAGGAAAATTTGAAGTTGCGTATGTACTAGAAAAATTTGGAACATACATGTCATAAGTAAGATCTAACAAAAATCTCTTATGGATATGTAATTATAACTATACTACTTGACAAAGGAACACCAGAAGAATATATGGACAAATGCAACTCTAAATAAGTATAATTGAATGCATAATGGAAAAATATAAACCTCATGTTTGGTGAATAGTTGTAACCCCAACTAAGTGACCATCATGAGCTTTTCATCAAGCCATCAATTTTTAAAACTAAAGCAAGAAGGTCAAAGAAGAAGAGGATCAAGGAAGCTAGCGAGAAAAGAAACCAAGTTATCTCATAAGACTAGGAGAATATGTCACATGTGGATGATGCAAAAAGAAAAAAACCCATAATTTTAAAAGTTGTAAAACACCTCTATCTCAGTAGAAAAAAAGTATGGAGAATCTAACTAGGTTTTTTTAATAAAATATTCTACTAACTTTTATTACCTATTGCCTGCTTCATTTTCTTAAATTTAATAAATTGCCTTCTTTAATGTAAGGCCAACTTTTTCTTGCTTTTACCTTTAAAGGCACTGGATAAGCTTTTGTATTAACTTATTTCTTTCTATATGGACCATTCTTATTTTTGTTATCAATGGTATGCTTAAACCTTTGGCTTATGTTTATCAGTACCTTACCATTTTTTTGTTCACATATTTTTGTCTATACATTTCACACAATAATTTTTTTATAAATTGGTCCACATATATTTTATTTCCAATTAATTGAAAAATGTTAATAAACTTAATCAAAATCACTAACACAAACATAAAAGGTAATATAATTACATAACCTAACTCGAACCAGGAGTTCTTCAAAATATCGAAATACATTACGATAACTAGAAATGCAAACAAACCCTTAACAATTTTCCTAATATACCAATAGAAGAATATAAAAGTAACATCATTATAAAAAAATATGTATGGCATATAATGGTGAAAGCAATTACTATTTATTAAAAGTTAATATATGTATCTTCTACCCCATCTTCCCTATTTTACATTTTTACCCCCATAAGGTTTTTTTTAATGAAAAAAATTTAAATTATAGTTAAAATTAAATCGACGTTACAATGAGTTCAAGGCTTTAAGCCTACCATCATATTGCAATATGATCCAAGAACAAAAACTCCCTAAGGAAGATAGTATGACTATCTGCATAATAGGCAACAACAAGAAACAATTATAGGCACCACTAAACATGGGAAAGCTCATTCTCCATTTCTGGTATTTGGGATTTTGCTTTCTCTTCCTAGCAAATTTCCTTTTTGCAGATTTGGGTTGCACACAGAAATCGCCAGGGATGTCTGGAACATGGTCTACAACTAGTGTGGTATCATCGTCCTCTGTTTGTTCGATATCCCTTATCCTTTGATTCTCAATTAGCCTAACAATTATAAATGGATTCAGCATATTGGCCTAATCCATCTAACAATGCTCCAAATATTAAGTGGTGAAATCATTCGCGCCATTGTCTTGATTCTCCACATTGTCTGCACCGAAATTGTCAAGAGTTGTCTTTCCTTGGGAAATATGTGTGACAACTTGTTCAGTCCTCAAACTAACTAGTTGATACCATTAGATTGTTGCTCGTTCTTTTCCATTCTCCACTTTTGTGTCCACATGTCTAGCACTAGGTTTTGTAGAAATAGAAATTGCTTCCTCTTGAATTTCTCCAATTACACAACTACAAATTCATCATTCTGTACATTCTCTTCATTGTTTTTCCTAACTACATTCAAAATAACAATACTAGAACCCCTTGTATCCACTGAACATGCTACCTCTTTAATTTCTTCAATTTCACAAACTTCAATTGCATCATTTAGATTCTGCACATTCTTTTCCTTATTGTCCTCTAGTATAATATCTTGCTCAGTTACTGATTTTCTCGTGTGCCTGGTTTCACTTTTCTTCCATTACCCTCCTCATTCTTATTCATTTTAAGGACACAAACATTGGTTCCCTTTTTCATATACAACTTCCAAGGATAAGACAACTGGATTTTATCCTCCAATTCTCCACTACAGTTATACTGTATGAGAGGAATGTATTCGGGTAATATTTTCTTATGTTCCACTTCAATGCACACCCTTCCATAACCTACTCTTTTGATATTTGTGGTATTTTTGTCCATAGAAAGAGGAACACCTAAGTAACTAGCTAGGTAGCTTAATCCTTCAGATGACCAATACTTAAGGTGAATTTTGTGCAAATTGACCCAAATAGGAATTGTCTTGATTTTGTTTATGTCAAGTTTGAATCTCATTCTCCACTTCTTTAAGAAAATTGACTTACCTTGAATGTGCCAAGGTCTCATATCTATGACTTTGGCAGCCATTTCCTCTAACAAAAATAAAAAAATGAATAGCTCATCTTCAGTTATTAACATTGATTGAAGACCTCATTTCTTCCAATTCATATCAACCCAATGTTGCACATTTGGGTATGCCAATCTTTTCTCTAGGAAGTATCTGACTAGTGAAGCTTGCCAAGTAGTTGATTCCTGCCGCAAAACTTCTGCAGGAGGGGTCACAGGTCCATCATTATTTCTAGCTATATAGTAGCTTACTGAAGGTCTCTAGGTCCCTAATAACTTGGCTCCATGACTGCTTTCCCAACGATTGGATAGTCTACTGGTTTGGTTGTGAGAGGGGGAAAATCCTCATTCTTCGATGTCTGGTTAAGTTGTGAGCCAGAAGAATCAAGTGGCATTTTATCAAACAGGTAAAATGCCAGTACCCAGGTCTGTTGGACCAATGGTGGTTGACAAAATTAATTCCACTTGTGTTTTGATAATAACAAGATAGTTAGACTTGATTAAGA
>JANKOE010000205.1:61658673-61683456 GCA_026284465.1 Erythroxylum citrifolium | reverse complement strand
AACAAATCGTTTGTAAGGTTGCTTGAGCCGGGAAATCAAGTGTGATTGTAAAAGTTCGCACTGAACTCAAAAGTGCCCAATATAGTGGTTTGCCGAAATTCTAAGCGGGAGCTTAGGTAGAGGACGTAGGTCTTAGCACCGAACCTCTATAAAATCAGTATTTATTCGAAAAAGTTTGAAAGATCTATTCAACCCCCCCTTCTAGATCGTTTACAAGGTCAAAAGAGGAGGGATGGGCTTCATATGCAAGTCATCTCGTTAGTTGATCCTCGCTTCCAGATTCTTGCTCCCTGTTGCTCTGTCCTTTTCCAATTGCGTCTCGCTCCCAGATTCTTGCTATTAAATCTAGGTTGTTAAATCTGGGTTGTGCCTCGCGTCCCTCGAACAACTCTGGCTTTTTATCTCCTTTAACAGATTTGGGTCCTCCTTTGACAGTCTATTCTTTCCTAATCACCTCTCCCAAATTCTTACTCTCAGATTTGGGTCTTATGCCTCGCACATCTCGTCAGTTGGTATCTCCTTCGGTAGATTTCTTGCTTTATTTCTCATTCTCCAGACGTCTTCACTTAGTTGACAATGGTGCTCTCAATTAAGCCACTAATCATATTCTATGTTCTATCATTCTTGGCTATCCCTATACATTTTCCTCGGGGAAGGCTCTATCTGACACCACTTGAAAAGGTAATAATGATTTTTCTCCATAAGGTTGTTATTCATAAAACCATGCTCTTCCTCTATTCTTTATTGCAGGTAACTGTAATCAACTAGTTATATATACCGATCAACTCCTGTCTTTAAGTTTGTTTGTCATAATCACACCTATTTTATCTCATAACAATGCCAGAATCATCATAAAAATTGAGATAAAAATCAGAGAAAAACTCAAATCTTCAATTTGTCACCTCAGGTGAGTATTGTCGACCACCACCACCATTAGACTCCATTTGATGTCAGGAGCAAAAGCACTATAACCTTGTCACCAGTCACCGTTTGTATTGCGACTGATTGATGAAAATAGAGGTTAAGGTTTTATAAATAATTTTTCTTTAATTGGTTGAGATTGGTTGAGAATTTTAGTTCCTTGTGGTTATAAAAGTTGTTATCAAGATCTTTCATTTGGTATAAAAATCATTGAATTTTCATACTAAATTTTTTTCATTCACGAAGGAAAATTCTAATGAGTAGAGGAATATTTTAGTCATCGGAGATACCGTTTAGGTGAACTTCTGGCTAATTTTTTAGAAAATTTTAAAAAATTCTATAAATTGTGATGATCCATTTTTCCCTTGAGAACTATAATGAAATTCTTAACAATTTATGAATTAAAAATCATGGAAAGTTTAGGTGAGAATACGACCAAAGTCAAATTGCATATTAGACCATCTTAGCAAACTAAATGAGTCCTAGGTTGTTAATTGAGCCCAACAACTTGTAATGATTATGATATTTTTCTTCCTATTTTATAGGTATATTAGGAGTGGGACTCATATTGTAAGGTTCAGATAGATAAGTACATAAATAGGGTAAGTTCATATTACTGATACAGAATCCATACCAACTATCGAATATGGTTCTACACTAATATGAATGATGACGTGTTCAACTAGGATAGGCACCTTTTCCTTATGCATACAGATATGATACACACACACACACACACACACATATAGGACCTACAAGTATATACATGTACATATGTAATTTGTGTAGCTATTACTGTGTTATCTAATTGTATGCATATGGGTTGGGTACATATGGCATATCGCATACATTACGATGGTCCTCATATGACTGAGTGTTTGTTTTATGAAATTGAGTTATTGATATTTTGATTGTGTATGGATGTTTTTAAATGTGGTTATGGAGGAGGAAATATTTGTAAAACATGTCACCTGATGGTTACATATTAAGACTAGATGCACAATGATTTGATTATGAGAGATGATTGTGATATGATATAGACCAATCCTAGTTGATGAATGGCTTCCAATTAGGTATTTATTTGATATGTACATTATTGATGTGATTGTGACTTTGGACATATTAAGTGAGGGTTGGTATATTGGTGATATTTGGCTCCCTACCCTTTTAGGCTAAGAAAGCCTTACGGCTATATAAGTATAAGTGTATGGCTGGGCTGTTGGTTATGCTTAGCTCCCTGCAGCCATTCAAGGTGTACGGAGTGGCCAAGGTTTTGTATCAAGAACACGTCCTTCCATAGTTTGGTATAGTGACTTGGTTGTAGCTTAAGGAGAGGTTTATGGACTATTTCCTCTCCTTATAATTCAAGAGGCACTCAGGTCGGAGTTCCTGAATCTACGTCAGAAAGATAGGATGGTGGATGAGTATGCCATTAACTCTACTTAACTAAGTCATATGCCCCGAAGATTGTTTCAAATAAGTTTCAAATAAGATAAGGAAGAGCAACCAATATGTACTAGGGTTGGGAACCCCTTTCATCAGCATGCTTATGAGTTGTCAAGAGAAGTTTTCTACTTTATTAGATATGGTCAAGCAGTTGGAAAGGATCTTCATGAAGCAGGATGCTTTCTTTATTAAAGAGCAAAGTATGAGGCATTCACTAAGACCCTCTACTTTTTAGCAACAGGAGTAGTAATAATCAAACTTTTTTTATGGAACAGTTAATGTGAGAGCTCTTAATAGAGGGTTGTTCGAGCATATGGAAAGGTAAGATTTAGTCATAGACATTTGGGAAGATTTAGGTTCATACCTGGTGCATATGGTAATAATAATAGAAAAAGAACTAAATGTAATAGTTTAGGCTCGACATCCTCCATTTGCCAATAACATGGTAGGGCAAACCCAGACCCATGTTATATACCACTAGGAGGTTGCTACAGATGTGGCCAGTACTAGCATCTAACTAGGGACTGCCTAATAATAAGATATCGTAGTTCATCTTCTAATATGGTGCAACCCCTATTTTAATGGCCATAAGTAAGACCACAACTCTTAACATACAAGTCGTGATTAGGCTAAATTGTTCACCCTCACACCTTAATGCATAAGCTTTAATTGAAGCGTTATTTGGTATTCTTTTATCTTTGGATTAGAAGCTAGAGTTTTGATAGACTTGAGAATAATCCATTCTTTTATGTTGATCAACTTTGCTAGGAGACTAGAAGTAGTATCAGATAGGATAGATGAATCCTTACCCATATCCACACCCCTTAGTGATTCCATAGAGGTGGATTTGATCTACTACTCGTGTCTTATGGAGATTGATGGTAGATAATGGCAATGAATCTTATACTGCTGTCAATTATGGATTTTGACGTAATTTTAGTGATGGACTGATTGTTTAGCCATTATGTTACCCTAAATTGTAGAGAAAAAAAGTGTTGTTTTAGATTTTGGATGAGATAGAGTTTACTTTTGATGGAGATAAAAGGATCATCCCATCCAATATATTTTTGACATTAGTTGCCAACAAGATGCTTAAACATGGGTGTCAAGGGTTCTTGGCCCTAGTCTGGGATACCTCTATAGAAATTAACAACCTCTAAAGTTTTTTAGTAGTTTGGAAGTTTCTAAGTGTATTTCCTGAAAAGTTATTAAGACTACCTTAGAGAGAAATAAAGTTCAACTTATGTATAGTACATTGTATAAATATGATTTCTATACCATCATATAGAATAGAACCTGTTCAGTTAAAAGAATTAAAAGAACAATTGTAAGATTTATTGGATAAGGTCTTCATTAAGCCTAGCATATCACCATAGGGTGCATCAGTGTTGTTTGTAAAAAAAAGGATGGTTCTCTGTGGTTGTCTGTTAACTACAAGCAGTTGAATAAGGTGACTATCTATAATAAGTATCTATACCCTAAATTGACAATCTATTTAATCAACTTCAGGGTGCTAGGCATTTTTCTAAGATAGACCTAAGGTTTAGATATCATCAGTTGAGGATCAGGAAAAGATGTACCTAAAATTGCCTTCAAGACTCTAACGAACATTATGAATTCCCAGTAATTTCATTTGACCTTACCAAGTTCCATAAACTTTTATGGATTTAATGAATATAGTGTTCAAATCATTTTTAGATAGATTCGTGATTGTCTTCATCCATGACATTTTGGTGTATTTACAAATAGATAAGGAACATGCCCAACATTTGATAGTGGTGTTATGGACACTTCAAGAACATCAATCATTGGCCAAGTTCTCAAAGTGTGAATTTGGCTTCAAAGTGTCACATTATTAGGATATGTGATATCTTAGGAGGGGATATAAGTGGAACTAAAGATGGTAAAAGCTGTAACAAATTGAGAAAGACCAAAGACAATGACAAAAGTGCAAAGCTTTCTAAGATTAGTAGGTACTATTAAGATAGCAACCTATTAACATATCTAATGTAAAAGAATGCCCGATTCATTTGGTATGAAGTCTATAAAGAGCACTATTAAAAGCTAAAATAGTGTTTAACTATAGCTCAGTCTTGGCTTTACCAACTAAAGGCAGATGATTTCAATTCTACTATGATGCTTTGAGAAATGGCCTAGATTGCATGTTGATGCAGAGTGGTAGCGTGATTGCTTATGCTTTTAGACAATTGAAAAGGCATGAAAAAATTACCCTACTGATGATTTAGTTATGGCAATACTGATCTTTGACTTACAAATTTGGAGATATTATCTACATAGTGAGACATTTGAAATTTACATAGATCATAAGAGTTTAAAATATATATTTCAACAAAAGAAATTAAATTTAAGGCTAAGAAGGCGGATGGATCTACTAAAAGATTATGAATGCACGATTTAGTATCTTCATGGAAAAGGAAAATATTGTAGTCGATGCACTAAGTAGGAAGTCCTCAGGTGGTTTGAGATATATCATAGTAGAGAGGATAGCTTTGAATAAAGAGTTAAATGATTTTATGGGTTAAGGCACTCAGTTTTAGATTTCAAATTTAGGAGTACTATTGGCAAGCATTAGAATACAATCAATATTATTGAATAAGATCAACATCACTTAAGGCCAAGACCCTATGCTTGAAAAACTTATGTATGAAGTTTAAGAATGATGCCACTTGGATTTTTAGATCAATAAGGGAGGTATGATAAGGATGAATGGGATATTATGTGTTCTAGATATAAAGAAATTGAAGGAGGAGATTTTAAAGGTAGTGTGTATCTAGGTTCTACCAAGCTGTATCGTAATATTAGAGACATATATTAATGGGACAGTATGAAAAAAGGATGTGGCTAAATATTTCTCTAAGTACTTGATTTGTAACAAGTAAAAGTTGAGCATCAGAGACCCTCAAGTAAGCTACGACCATTGTCAATTTCTGAATGGAAATAAGAAAAGATCATAATGGATTTCATGGTTCGCCTATTTTAACAAGGACTCGAAGTGATTCAATTTAGGTATCGTAGATAGGTTGGTGAAGTCAGTCTATTTCTTACCTATAAAAACCACCTGTTCAATGTCTAAGCTTGCTTTAGTATATGTCAAGTGGATAGTGTGTCTCCATAGGGTGCTCGTGTTGATAGTCTCTAAACGAGGATCATAGTTCACATCTCAGTTATAGAAGAAATTATAGGAGGCAACAGGCATTAAATTGGATTTTAGCACAACATTCAATCCTCAAACTTATGGAAAATCTAAAAGGACGGTTTAGACCTCAAAAGATATGCTTAGGATGTGCATGATGGAATTTAGTGGTAGTTGGGATTCACACTTATTAGAGGTGGAATTTCAAGTCAGAGATTTTGTATTTCCAAAGGTATCTCCAAGGAAGATGTGATAAGGTTTGGAAAGAAAGAGAAATTGTCTCCAAGATATATTAGACTTTACAAGATAACAAAGAGAGTTGGAAATATGATATACAGATTAGCGTTACCGCCAGATATATTGCAAGTCCATCTAGTATTCCACATTTCTATGCATTGTAAATACAATTATGATTCTTCTTATGTACTTCAGCAACAAAGAATGGAGGTGAACGAGACTTTAACCGACGAAGACGATCTAGTTGCTCTTTTGGATTCTCAACTATTCCAGTTATGATCAAAGCAGATCCCTTTGGTTAAAGTGTTGTGGAGGAATGGCAATGTCAAGAAGATCACTTGGGAGATAGAGCAAGAGATAAGAGAGTTGTATCTATACTTGTTTTCGCAATAGAGCATTGTTGTAAAATTTTAGGACGAATTTTTTGTAAAGGCAGAAGATTGAAATACACTTATACACACACTCACAAACACATATGTATATATACACACACACGGATACACACATGTGTGTGTGTATCTTCCACCACAACCACCCCCTTCCTATTTTTCATTTTCAACCCCCTAAGATTACTATTCATAAAATCATTCTCTTTCTTTAATTTTCACCAGTAATGACTCTACTCAACCAACCATTTATAACAATCAACTCCTCTCTTCAAACCCATCTCAACTATACCCATTTTACCTCATAACAATGTCGAAATCATTGCAAAATCAGGAACAAAAATTAAAGAAAAATCCAAATCTTTGATCCATCACCTCTTGTTAGTGTTTTCAACCACCAGTACCACCATCATTAAACTCCCTCTTAATGTCAGAGTAAAAGCCCTATGGCCTTATCGACGGTCACTATCTATATTGCTGTTGATTGATGAAAATAAAGGTTAAGGCTCTGAAATAATTTTTCTTCAGTTCATTGAGATTGGTTGAGAATTTGAATTTCTTGTAGTTATAAAAGTTGTTATACTCATCAAGAGCTTCCATTTGGTATAAAAATCATTAAATTTTGAGATAATTTTTTATTCATCGAATAAATATTCTGATAACTAGAAGAATATTCTAGTCACTAGAGAGATATTGTTCCATCAAACTTTCAAAAAATTTTGAAAAAATTCTCTAAATTGTGCTGATCAATTTTCTTTTAAGGACCTTACAAAATTGTTAACAGATTGTGAACTAAAGATCACGAAAAGTTTAAATGAGAATACGATCAAAGGTCGAATTGTATAACTGGATCATCCTAGCAAACCAAATGAGTCTTAGGTTGTTAATTGAACCCAATAACTTGTAAATAGCACTGTTTAGGATATTTCCCTTCTTATTTTATAGGTTTGTTAGGAATGAGACCCATATTGCAAGGTTAAGACAAATAAGTACATCAATCAGGTAAGTTCATATATATTTACCTTATATTAAATCCATACAAGCTATTGAATATGTTTCTATATTGATATGAATGACTACTTGTTAAGCTAGGACAGACACGTTATCCTTATGCATAATACATATATATATATATATTATGTATATATATATATATAGATAGATAGATAGATAGATAGATATTTATATACATTTATGGTACCTATAAGTATATACATGTACATGTGTAATTTGTATAATCATCATGGTGATGCCTATGAAAATATTACTGAGATATCTAATTATATGGAAATGGGTTTGGGTACATATAGCATACTGCATGCATTATAATAGTTCTCACACGACTGAGTGCTTATTTTTCAAAATTACGTGATTGATATTTGGATTATATGTGGATGTGTTTGATTATGATAGTGGAGGAGGAAAAATCTATAGGACTTGCCACTTGATGGGTATACATCATGACCATATGCGCATCGATTTGATTATGAGAGATGATTTTGATAAAATATTGAGATATGATACGGATTGATCCTGGTTGATGCTTGGTTTCCAATCGAATCCTTGTTTGATATGTATATTATTGATGTGATTGTGACTTTTGACGTATTGAGTATCGGTTGGTCTGTTGGGCATGTATCCCCTTTGGACTAAGAGAGCCTTATGGCTAAATGAGTATAAGTGCATGGCTAGGCTGTTGGTGATGCTTAGCTCCTCACAACTATTTGAGGTATAATATTGTAAGGATTTAATTATGGAGACTAAGGTTTTATAGATATTCCTTCTCCATGATTTATTGTGTATTGCATTTGATTTGTCATGCATCATATCTGTGTGTTTATACTATTATAAACTATATATTATGTGAGCATGTCATTGGGTGTCGTGAGGCAATATGGACTTACTTAGTGAAGTCTGACTCCTTTTAACTCTATTTTCAAGTCAGTCATTTGTAACAATGACTCAAGGAGTGTTGGCTGCAACACATATACCTTGATGTATATTTTTCATTTCTTTTCACTTGCACTTATACTCTAGCGTCTGAAGTGATACGATTTAGTATATAGAAAAATTTTCTTCTAATATACGCTAACATTATTGTACTTTATTGTGTTTGTATTTACGATGCCTGTGTTGTTATTTATTTTTTAAAAAATTTGCATCTGTTTATGTCCCTAATAGTCAAACTTACATGTGATTTGAGGGCTTTAACTTTTGGGTTTCACGTACCCGTTTGAGCTGTGACATATAATAAAAATTAAACTATGACATAAAAATAATTTAATATATTTTTTTAAGAAAGTTGTCATATTTATTCAAAAGGTGTTCACTTATTTAAATTTATTATAACTGTTCTCCACATATATGCATTATAAAAATGTGAATTTGACTTTGGAATCCCAAGATATCAGATTTTAATTATAACCTTAAAATATAACACAAAAACAACAAAATTAACATCTATTTTTAAGAAAAACCAATTGATCAAATATTATTTTTACATATTCCAAACATTATTATAACTATTCTCCACATGCTGAAGCGTTGAATTTTTTAAGTAGTTCTTTTAAGTTTGCAATATAAAACCTTTAAACTTTTTTCATGTTTCTCCAAATTTTACACTGTAATTAATAATTATATATTTATTTTTCTGATGTAGAATAATTATACATGTAATATCGATAAACACCATTTCCATCTCTCCAATTAAAATAAGATATAAAAACTCTTTTATATTTACAAGTAAAAGAGTGGAAAGTTTAGATTATTGTTGTTATAATTTTTATATCATATTGATCGTTAGAGGATTATTAGAAGTTTTATATTTTTACGAATTAGATATTATAAAATAATTAATATTGATTTAATATATGCTGTGAAAGAAATTGATAAGTTTGAGATCAGTGAAAAGATAAGAGAATTTGAATTATTTTAATTAGCTTGTTTGAACTTAAAATTTATAGTTTAGTATGAAAATGTTAATAATTAATTTGCTTAAAATTATAAAGTTTATAATAAATTAAGGTTAATTATCAAAATAATTTTCATTTGTAATTTATAGTGTCAATTTAAACCTTAACTATTTAAGTATTTCAACTTTTCTACAAGGCATACTTATTTAATATCGAAATAATTTTTTAGTATGCATTATAAAATTATGAAATATTAACCATGTGATATATTATTATAAAATGATAAATCAATTTTATAAAGTACAAATTTACTAATTTAAATTCTTTCTATTAATTGATAATAAACTATTTTAAAAAACATATCATCAAAGGCACATATATTAAATAAAAATATGGGATAATTATATTAATAAAAATAGTAATTACATGAATTGAAATAAAATATGAATTTCATCCCTTGTTTTGTCTGTATGTATTTGCTCTTTCCAAGGATAGAGGAACTAAAATTAGCTAGCCACATTAATTTTTAATACCTTTAGTTCCTTTATGAGGAGAAATTTTTGTATCCGCATCCATGATCAAGTTCCAAAACCAATATTCCGGAGCAACTGAATGTAAACAAATGTTGGATATCCAAGGTTTGCACTTTAGAGAATAAAAGAAAACAAAAGAATAATAGAAGTGAAATTGTAACAATGGTTTCAGACAACTAACAGGACTCTGAAGAAGTTTTTGTGAACTGGAATGAAGTAGAGATGCAAAATTTCCCATCTTGGCAAACCAAAATTTGGAAAATATTTCTGATGTTCCTTAATGATTCCTAAACTTGTCTTCATTCAGCAGTAGCACTTGCAGCACTCAGGTCCACAGAAAGATCAAGGGCCTGAAGCATAAAACCAAACGAAGTATTGGCTATAATACTTTTGCATATAAACTTTTAAATTGATTCCTCGTTATATGCTCAGAGGATGACATAGGAAACAAAATGTCCAATCATGTTTTAAACCGATAGTAAAATACAAACCAAATGCACCATGCATTGTCTAATGCTCTTCATGATCGTTAGGAATGTACCTTTCCAGTGATCTTACTGTACATTTCAATCACATCATCTACTGTGCTCTGAAAATGTGTAGTGGCGTCGTAGCTCTGCAAGGAATAACAAGAGTGGGGTAAGTAGGACAAATTCATCCAGGAGCTAACATCAAATGCAAAATAACAATTTTTATGCATTGTTCTGCAGAATCTATTAGCACAGATTCAGAAAACAAAAAGGAGATGCTGGCACTGAAACAATTAAAACGGCATGAAAGTTTGAAATAAACTATAATGGTGGGAAAGATGAGCTTACAGTGGATATGAAGCAATTGTCAGCCTCATGGTCGTTCGACGGTAAATATCTGTCGTATGTATCATAGAATATTTCATCTATAGGACCAAGCAGGTCGATACCTGGCTTTAGTTCTACCTCAGGATTGTCAGTCTCTGCTTCGGTTGAAACAAAAGCAATGTATTTCCCTTTTGGAGCAACATTATGAGCGTAAGAACAACAAAAGAGGTACCTGAAAGAAATAAGTGTGAAACTTCGTTTCTCAAATTGTGAGAATCATTATGATGTTTCGTCAATCAAAGGCACGTGTTTCATTTCAGGGATTTAATTAGAGGTATGCCCCAATTTTTGTTCCAAGCTGTCATCTCTAGACTGTTTACTTCTTTTACTCCTCAAAATCTCAAGCTGTTGATAAATCCTGCGACTGCGAAACTCACTTCTGTCAATTATCTCACCAGGAAGGCTTTATTTGATCACAAATGTGCATCAAAACGTTTTCCCACTTTACAAGATTAGATTCCTCAACTTCAAATTTACCTATACATAAACTCATATACAACTTTACAATATAAGAAAATTTATGCAGAAACCTGTTAAAAAGAAGGAATAGTAAAGAATAGAATGAACGGCGGACCGAAGTTTTTGGCCTTACATATCTGATTTACGACCAAGTTGCTTCTGTGGCAGAATGACCTGGGCTGAGTGAGACTCACTGGTGTCTGGAATAGGATGGCTCATTATGCATATTGCACGAGCAACTCTTCCAACCTTCTTAACCTGTTGCATTGAAGTCGTAAGAGATTAAGGCTATTTTCACAACCTCATGAACATTTCAGAAACTCCTGAACGAATGGAACTATGGGAGATGTAGTGGAGCTTTATCATGAATGGTTGACAAAAGTTACCTTGTCAGGTAAATACGAAGGATCACAAACAACTTTCTTGCATTTAGCAGTTTCTCCTTCAGAGGTCACGCCAATGGCTTTGCCATCTCCATCAAACTCTACCTAAAACCAAAAATGAATCCTCGATATTTGTATAAGTATGATTCCAACCGACCTTTTCCAAAAAAAAAAAGAAATGATTCCAAAGGTTCTCATTTGGGTATGGACGGGAGCCCTTCCCAAAATTTCAGCTTAAAGAGATGGAAATGCTTAGCTTAGCTGACTCTCAAGGTACAACAGCATCATTGGACACTATATCGGGGATTTCTCTGGCAGATTAATGAGATAACCTTGAACGGTTGAAATCTCTTTTAATGAACTTATCTTATGCTTTGGATGTGGTTAGACAGTAGTGTACGCAAGATTATTGTCCAAAGGAGAAACTGTACCAAATGCTTAAAGAGAAAATGTTGTCCATAGCAGACGAGGTGTTCAGTGGTCTAGGAGTTTTAACAACATTACTTGGTTTTGTTTGATTAGTGATCTTGCAAACAAAAGGTAAAATGAGGAAAAGAAAAACTAAGTTAACCTTGTTGTACTCGGATTTACCTTACAATCTGGCTTATTCAGCATGTAAGTTCCGCCATATACTGCACTTAAACGTGCAAACGCCTGAAAACAATCCCGGAGAATGTCAAATTATTTTCATTGGACTATTATACTCACCTTGTGGATAAAACGGTACCTGAGGCAATTCTCCCAACCCATACAGTGGGTAGATGTAGGGTGATCCTCCTTGAAAGCGAGCCAAAGATTCTGCATAAAGCTTCAGAAAACAAGCAGAAGAAAGGAAAATGAAAAACAGGAATTCAATATCCAACAACTTTGACTGAGAATGGATGTAAAAATTTTCACTTGGAGACTATTTAGAACTACATAAAATTATCTTCAAGGCAACTTGTTGCAGATGTTTCTCAGTTTATATTGTGATTCAATGGGGCATTGTTGGAAGATTAAAATTCTTAAATCATATAAAGTTAATTAAAGGACTAATTCATCCCGGAGAAACATAAAGGCCAAAAACTTTTCAAGTTCACCTTCATCTTCTTCACAAAATCCAGAGCTGGCTGATCCAAGTAGCTATCATCAAAATGAAGTGCCAGGGCATGGCCAATGAAGTCAATCGTATCATCTTCTAGCCCATATCTCCTGTAAGTGAGAATGGACTAGCATCAGTGCATGAATTAGTTTGAGAGCTATAAATTATAACAGATGTAGCTATATCATCCTCTAGTTCTTGGGAAATGCATGCTCCGAGTTTGAATTTATGAAACAAAATCCATGTGCAAGGTATACTTTCTGAGCTGAACATAGTTAGCTCTCTTAAAAATATACCAAATGTCTAGTCACTAGGTCATGGAGCTTAACGTATTGACAAACTTCCACAGACAACAAGAAAATTCACCGGTGATGATTTCTTGGACAACAATATGAGGTTAGTTCTATGATGCTAGCCGTTTAAAATCAGTTCTTTAGTAAACCCTTTGAATCAATGGAAATTGTAGTTTTTGCAAGTCAATCCAACTGATATTAGTTTAAACTTAACATCACTAAGCTGAAAGAGATAGAAGACGTGACGATCATACGAGATAAGCTCTCTTGCTGTAACTTTGGTCAAATCCAGCCCTTCATGAGACTTTGGATCGTCATCTTCATAGTCTTGTACATAAATAAAGAATTTTCTAGCACGACGTTTCTCAAACAGTCCCATCAGTGGTGATTTCAGTGCTTCAACGTCATTCGCTGGAACTTTGTATATCTGAGAAGTTGTGGGATTTGATCAAATTCTCGCAATCTACTTCTGATACGTAAAGACAATAGACGCAAGCTTGTCCTGGCAAAACCATTACGCTCCTACAGAAATCTAAAATTGTTAAATTCCTTCATACCTTCCCTTTATTATACACAAAACTACCATCAACAGCCTTGAAGTTGAGATATTTGGTAACGTCTGTGTGGATGAGAACACGGACCAAACCGCCATTGGCAATAATGAACTATTAAAGCAAATTCAAAGCAGAATGAGAAACAATCAGAAGCACGTAACATTAACCTTCATTTGAAGATCCATAATACGAGTATTTTATGGGGTACCTTAGGTATCATATCCACATTATACTCCTTGCTTGACCCCAGGCTCTCTGGAAACTGATCATTTCCCCTGAATCGCTTCCAAAGCTACAGTTGCAAATTGAAATCCGAGTAAAGAAGAGAAAAGTGAAATCAGAAGAGCAGACGAATGCAGAAAACTTAACTAATAAAATAAGTCCAGAATACAACTAGCCATTCGCAGACTTACCTGGTTAAGATTCAGTGAGGATGATTCACCGCCATAGTAGTCATTTCTGTCCATATGCAATACCTATTTTAAACGAAAGATAAGACTTAAGTCATACGTATATGATGTGCCTTGCGCACCAAAGATCAAGAATTCCATTCAATGAAACACGCCCTTCTGAAAATTGTGTAGATGATAAATCGTAGTAGAAAAGAGTAAGATCATGCACTAAACTAAACACAAAAATAGGTGTCATATACGCAAATACGGGATTGCTTTCAGAAGAAAAATGCTTAATTTAGGGTAATAAAGTTGGTAAGAAAAAGTACTTTGAGGCCATTAACAGAAAGTAGACCACTGAGAATGCATTCCTTGAGACCTGTCCCAAGAACTATGACATCATATTCTTCATCCATCTTGCTATTACCTCAAATCCCAGAACAGAAACAGAGAGAGAGATGATTATTGTTTGTGTTTGGATGGAAGGAAAGTGAAGGAACAAATAGTTGAAAGAAACATAAAAGGGCAGTGAAGAGAGAAAAGTAGGCTCTTGTGTTGAGTAATCTGGAGCAAGTCTTTAGCGGGAATCAACGATATTAACGGTCAAAAACTTTTAGTCCCATGCCCACGCTAGTTAGAGACGCGTGCAGTTCTCCAAGTAGTATAGTGAAAGTGAATCAAGAGTAATGCTCGGGTGTTTGAGATTCACGTCAAAATGAAGAGAGCGCGAGACAGGAAAATCACGTGCCCCAATTTGGTAGCGAGCGACTAGGACCAATTGTTCTTTACCTATTTTCCCGGAAAATTTTAATTTTCAAAAGAGATTTTTACGATTACTCTGAATATTGTTATGATATTTAAAGAAAATTAAGTTGTGTGGCTGAAACCCAATTGGCAATTTCATCCATATTATTAGTTAATCGTTTCCGTAATCATTTATTTTTTTCATTCACGTCCCCTCTATTTAGTTGCATCGAAGGTATTTGGTCATTTGCTTTTCGGTAACAAAAATAAAACTCTTAAATAATTTAAGCAATTTTAGAAAAAAAAGTTTAAAATTTAAAATTTAAAAAAAATTGGGGTTTCAAATTTTTTAAAAAATTATCTTATATTTTAATTAAATAATAACGATGAAACATATGTGTTATGAAAACATATCCAACTCAGCTCTTAAACTTAAACTGATCTGATTAAACCTAATTCAAACTAATAATTTATTATAATCATCTTAAATTATTAATTTATTTTAAATTAATTAGTTAAAATTAAGTTTAAGAGTTGAGTTGAGTTACTACATCAATGATATTTGATTAATCTATATACTCTAATTATAATGGTCCACAATTAGAGTTTCTTAACACCTTATGGAAATCCTTCCTTGAGATCAACCTAGAGGTTTATTTAGGATCTTTTGTCAACGTCATTAATTATCCTTTCTAATTAAAAAGTCATAGTTCCTTTTTTTAAAATTATGTAAAATATCATTCGAGGGGGGAGGTGTATGTTGTTCCACTTTTGTTGTTCCAATGTTGTTTCAACTTATCTCATCCACATATTTATATAAGTCCCACATAAATGCATTGATGAGATAAGTTGGAACAGCGATGAAACAACAAAAGTGGAACAGGTGATCTGATCCCCATTCAAGGTACCTAACTATTATGACCATATCACACCCTCCCAGATAAATAACTAGTAGTAGATTCTATGTCTTGAAATGTCTAAGAAAAGTTTAGACAAAGTTGATGACATTCTAATTTAATTAAGACTACCTCTTATAATAATCTTGAAGTGTGTAACTATTGAAGGCATTCTTATCATTAGAATTAATGACATTTTCCCTTAATTTCTGGACTAATTATTGGGTTTATACATATATTTCCTACTAAATTGTTTAGTTTACCTGAATTTACATTTATAATTGTTTATGTTTAATTAGTAGGAAATGCAGTTATAAAAGACCATAACTGTCCAAAACGTAAAGACAAAGAGCAGAAAACGCAAGCCAGCAATAAATTAATTTGGGGAAGGATTTTAACTAGGACGAAGGTTACACCAAGGGGACATCAGCTACAGTAAAAAGGAGGTGACCTGCGTCAATTTTGGTGGCTTAGGTGTGGGTTGTGTGGAAAGAATAGAAGAAAATAAAACAAAGAGTTGAAGGAGAGTTGGCGGCGCAAAATGGGACACAACAGCTGACGAAGGTGGACTAAAATCAAATATTAATGACATATGACAAAAGAAGGATGCAGCTGGTATAGAAAACGTGTATCTATGTGTGAATTTAGGCATGAATGAGGGTGGCGTGGACTTGAGAAAAGAAGAAACAAAAAATAATACAACCCACTCTGCCAACAAGAAAAATCACGCAGACCACCAGCTGGATCCACTTGAGACCAACGAAAATGACTCTAATGCATGAGAGGCATGACTCATTAGGTGAAGCTAGAGAAGAGACGTGTTTAACTGGTGTATGAAGGAGGGTTTAGGCGTGAACTTGTGAGCAAAGGGGAGCAAATTAAAAATCAACAAAAAGGGAGCTACATGAGGAGACAAAAGGAGAAGACGTGCGTGAGCAGCAAATTAAAGAAAATCAAAGAGGGCTCCACCAAGCACTTACTCTCCACTCATTTGACAAAGCCACCAACGTTACAAAAAGATAGAAGCAAGAAACTCATCCAAGGGGGGACCACACATACATAAAAGGAAGAGCACTAATGTGAAATAAAAAAAGACGGGTCTCCATTTTTCACTAACTAACTCTCCACTCACTCATTTTGTTTTGGAGCTCTCAACGTTACTCTACATTCAACCCTTCAACATTACACCACAAGAGAAGCACCAAGCATATACAAAGGGGAGACAACGTGAGCTGAGAAAGAGTGGGGGTTTGAATAGCAGCAAGGGTGACCCGCGCAAAAGTAGAGGGGAGCAACCAAAAACCAAAGAAAGGGGGAAGCCAAAGAGACCCACCGGGAGGACCACACAACAGAAAAAATAACGCAATACACCAAGAGGGAGGAACGTTTTTGGGGCTGGAAAACAAGACGTGGAGCTAGACCTTCACAAGGAAAAATCACCAACTTGAGGGAGCCACCAGGACACCATAAAATCACGCTATAGGTGGATATCCAAGGGAAATAAAAACAACGCAGGCGCAATTTAAGGAGACTACTGAGTGACGCAACATTAAAGGGAGACTCGAAACTCATCCAATTTCTTTTCTATTATTTAATTTCTCCTAATGTTGTCTGCTGAGCATAATTTATGTGGTTTTCATTCTATCATGAGTGAGTAGCTTCCCCGAAGCTTCAAGGTTGGCGCAAGCTTTTAGCTAATTTTATGGATTAAATATTGGTTTATTTATTTGTATGGATTTTTGGTTTTTATTTCTCTATTTTGAAATTGACTTTGCTGGTATTGTGTTTGGCCAACCATTACTTGACGTTAGTTGTTAATTGAAGAACCGATGGGTGAAAATTGATAACGGAACTCCAAACAGGGAACTTATAAATTTCATATTTAGACATAAACTGAATTTATGAGAGAAAACCAGGTGAGCAAAAACATAATGGGTTATGCTTGATTGCTAGGCTACGATAGTAGACTAGGATTATTGCATAATACTCCTTTGATACCTTGAAAAAGGATCTAAGAACTTTAGGCTCAACCGTCTATCAACCAAAAATTCGCCTAATAAATTGATCCAGGTAAAGTCCATAGAAAATGCTAAAAGTGGAACCATCCTTGAAGCTTACCACATTCTATTCGAATTAAACCCCTAGAGATTTTCGCAATTTTCTTTAGCTTTAATTTTGTTATTTTTGCTAGTTAAATTTCTTATTTTAATTCCTCATTTTTACGCAAATTGCTTAGTCCAATTAATTGAGTGATCCAAGCCTAGTACTTACACAATCACTCCATGTGGGACGATATTATACTGTACTACTTGAGACCCGTGAACTTACAGAAACACATCAAAGACACATTTTAAAAAAAGAAAAAGAAAATAATAAATCAAAATGTAAGGAGGCTAAAGCAAACAAACCTCTCCTTCCCATATGAAATATATTCCTTCACCAATCTCCCCTTCGCGAATTACATACTTTCCTTTCTCTAAAACGTTAAAAGACAGAATCTTTGGAACACCAACCTTTCAAAGTAGGAAAAAAGATGAAAAAGTAGCAAAATTTTGAAAAAGTACCATAATGTTTCATAATAACAAGTTGGGCAATTTTCTTAAGAGAAGAGCTGGGAAGCTTCTGTAGCAAAGGAACCAAACCTAAGAATTCGATCACTACATAAACCAACACACATAAAGCCAACAGAGTTCTGTTTGGAATTGGAGTTTACAATCATTGAATAAGTGAAAATTCACCTGATTCGGCGTTCATATTTCGCCGGAGAGTCCAAATGTATTGGAGAATCGTTCATATTGATTAGCGCATCGCATGTCTTTGGCTTGAGTGATTTCGCATGTTAGTATGACGTGGGCTAATAGCCTAAAGCCATCGGACTGAAAATCCTTGTGTCTGGTTCCAAGCAAGGAGGTCAACCTCTTTCAAATATACAACATGGATTCTGGCAATGCAATGTAGTCGGACTCTCATGTCAATCCGAATGTATCATCCTTTATTGGGTTCAAGGGACAAATGGATTTTCTTCCTCATTGAATTAATGAATTATCTTGGATCTTTGTTGAATTGGTATGTTGATAACATATACAAATATAATAATTTTATTGCATATTTAACTTCTAATCCTCTAAATTACTATATTGTTTCCACAAATGTTCAATCAATACATTACGAAGTTCATAATGAACTTCTTTATCTTTAATTTGCTTATGTCTAGCAAGAAATTCTTGAAATATAATTGTATCGTCTCTATTAATGTCAATATCATGGGTTGGCATTTCGCTCCAATTTTGTATGGCCGCTTGAGTATCACGTTTGTCCTCAATGATCATATTGTGTAGTATAATACATGCTGACATAATATCATGTAATGTGGATTTTTTCCAAAAATGTACCGGTCCCTTGATAATTGTAAATCGTGACTGGATAACTCCAAATGCACGCTCGACATCCTTCAGACATGCTTCTTGCATCTTCGTGAATAACTTCTTTTTTGGACCTCGAAGATCATGAATAGTTTGTACCAAGTTAGACTATTTTGAATAAATACTATCAGCTAAATAATATCCAATACCGTACATTTTTCCTTGAATAACATAATGAGCAAGAGGTGTTATACCTTTGGCAAGGTTAGCGAACAAGTGAGATGCCTCTGACACATTAATGTCATTATTTGACCCTAGTAAACCAAAATGTGCATGCCATATCAACAAATCATAATCAGCTACAGCTTCAAGAATAAAGTTGGGAATCCACTACGTCCACTATATTGTCCTACCCAAGCCGTTGGACAATTTTGCCATGTCCAGTGCATGCAATCTAAGCTTCCTAACATCCCTAAAAAACCACGTTCTTCATTAATTTTAAGTAGTCTTGCAACGTCATTAGCATCCGGTGCTCTTAGATAAACCTATCCAAAGACCTCCACAATGGCTCGACAAAACCTTTTTGTACTTTCAATTGCGGTTGATTCTCCAATTTTAATGTATTCATCAGTTGATACATTATATCCCAACATTCAAAATGCTAATGTTACTTTTTGTAAACTAGACAATCCTAGTTTACCACATCCATCTCTCCGTTGAATAAAGTAGTCGTCACGCCCTTCAATAGCACCAGCAAGTCGTAGGAATAAATTCCGACTTATTCGAAATCGCCTGTGAAACATTGATGCATTATATCTTGGATTTTCTGCAAAATAATCATCTCATAGTCTTTGATCGGCTGTAGCACGATCACGATAAATTACTCTATGGCCAAAGATTGAGCTTTTGTACTTTAGGTTGATATTGGTATATGCAAATAGTAACACTTTGTTTTGTGCTAATATTGCAAAAGTGAGATCCAATTCATCCTCCGATGATGAGGATGAAGATGAGGATGATATATGAGAAGTACTAGCATTAGTATTCATAGTTATAGACAAATGTGGTAAAGGGTTTAAAGAAGAATCTGCTAGCGACTCATTCCCTTAAATAACTTAAGACAAGATAAGGAATCTCTGCAAAAAATCTAACTCTACCTCTTCCCAGCTGTTAGATTAGATTGCATTCATCTCAACCGTTAATTAGTATTCGTATCTTATCCACACAATATCCAAGATAAGATAAGGAATCTCTGCAACAAATCTAATTCTATCTTTTCCCAGTCGTTGGAGTAAATTACATTCATCTCAACCGCTAATTAGTAATTGTATCCTATCCACACAATATCTAAGACAAGATAAGGAATCTCTGCAACAAATCTAACTCTATATTTTCCCAACCGTTGGATTAGATTGCATTCATCTCAATCATTAATTAGTATTCTTATCCTATTTACACAATATCCAAGACAAGATAAGGAATCTCTGCAACAAATCGAACTCTATCTTTTCCCAGCCGTTAGATTAGATTGCATTCATCTCAATCGTTAATTAGTATTCGTATCCTATCCACACAATATCTAAGACAAGATAAGGAATCTCTGCAACAAATCCAACTCTATCTCTTCCCAACCGTTGGATTAGATTGCATTCATCTCAACTGTTAATTAGTATTCGTATCCTATCAACACAATATCCAACACAAGATAAAGAATCTCCGCAAACAATCTAACCCTATCTCTTTCCATCCGTTGGATTAGATTGCATTCATCTCAAGCGTTCATTGGTATTCTTATCTTTTTCACAAAATCTCTATAAATATTTTATTTGTTCTACTAAACTGAATCCCTCATTTGTTATAACACTCTTTAAAATCCTAAACCATAACACTCTTTCAAACCTATCCGAAAAATGGCGAGCTCAAATTTTGGTGTAAAACCTTCATCAAATACCTCTCGAACTGTATCATATTTAGTTGAAGAAGATCGAGTCCTGTGCCATGTATATATTAATGTTTCGCAAGATCCAGTCACTGGTAGAGATCAATCTATGGCTAAATTTTAGTCTCGTATCACAACCAAGTACCATCAAATGATGCCGAATCATATCACCACTGTTCAACCTTGGAGATCTTTACAAGCTCGATGACAAACTATAATGACAGCTATTGGAAAATTCAGAGGATGTGTTCGAAAAATTGAAAATTGAATCCAAGTGGTGCTTCTTAGCAAGATATTGCAAGTACTTTATTTTTTTTCTTTGTATGAATTGAAATACATTTGATTTATACTCTAAAATCTAACTTAAGTTACATTGTTGTCTTACAGTTCGAGAAAGCAAAAGATTTACTCATTCAAGATCTAAAATTTCAAAAAGGTTTCAAATTTGATCATGTGTGGCTAATCTTAAAAAATATGGAGAAATATGCGGATACTAGCAAAGAGATTTACTCATTTTAATTACGATGATCAAATTTGAAACCTTTTTAACACGAATAGGACTAAACATCATCATCATCATCCATTTCGAAATTCCGCAATGAAGCGGAGTTTGGGGAGGTCTGATAGTATACAGCTTTACCTCTACATAGTCGAAAAGCTGTTTCCGATAGACCCGCATGCAAATAAGACAATATAAGAGTGATGCAAGTTAACAGAATAAATACCGCAAAAAAAAGTAAGAATAATAAATCACAAATAATAATAACAATAATAATACGAAACACTTAATACAAATAATAAAGAAACAAATACAAAATACTAATTAAAAAACATTAATGGTAAAACTGAAACTAATAGGAACTCAATCAAAGGAAATAATAAAAAAAATAATAAAAAAATGATAATCGCAAAGGGCGCCTCTACTAGTGAATCATGCAAAATGACCCGCTCTAAAGTACTTGGTCCAAGGGAACCGGTAAGGTTTGATAAAAAAAGAGAAGGTTATCTAAAGGTTGGAGTATTAAGAAACGTCAGGTTGGTAACAGGTCTCATAATAGACTTGTCTGTAGACTTGTCCAAGATACTCTAGACAGTAAACTTATCAGCAGACGTGTGATGTTCCAGCGAGTTTACGTTTATCTATCGCAATGCAATAATCACACATCATCGTCTCCAACAAGCGCACTGTGCTTGGTTGCGTAGAAGATAGCTTCACCCGTTACACATCATCCTGGGTAACGTTCAGGGCTCACGAGAAAACGGACCAGTGCGGAACGTATTCGATCCACAAGACATTCACTATTAAGGCCTAAACATGTGATGGATATATTAAGGCCGAGCGCTACCCAAATTATTAAGACAAGTTTAAACTTGAATATCATTATAAATTTGAGCCTATATTTATCTCCATCTTAAAAGATATTTTGTAAGGAAAAAATTACCATATATTTATAAATTATTTTTAAATTGCTCAATAATGTGGATTCCTGATACTTCACGTCCCTCTGCAATTATTGTTTGCCAATCTTCGCAAGACAACAGCCACCAAATTGTTTATAATTTGAACTTCAAATCCAAGGTTAAAAACATTGTAATATCACAAGGTTTACAGTTAGGCAATTTTCTCTCTTGTCATTTTTGCCATTTTAGAAATCAAACATATCTAAAAGACATCTCTATAAATTCTATAAAAGGCATAATGATAGAATTAAACAAATTAAATTTTAGTGTTTATTTTTTAAGCATATCACTCAATTGCAAAATCTCATTTTAATAGTGGAAGCATTGAAAAGATTTTACATGTTACTTAATTGTCAGTATAACCATATATAATATAACGTGACAGATCTATTTATTGATTTTGTAGCATCTACTAAGAATGAACTCAATCTTCAAACTATATATCATTTCTCGGTTTGCCTATATAATCTTTAAATTTTGTTTCACATATATACTTAATGCTTATCCAACATGGCTTGACTTTAGTATAATTATATATCACTGGATATGTGATTGTGTTTGGTTTTCAAGGATTGCTAGCTATGCCTATTAGGAATTGAACAATGGAAAATGCGTAGTCCTAGCTCGTGCGTTTATTTTACACCGACCCATCATCCTTTTCTCTTTTCTCCCAGAAAATGGATTATCCTAATAAAAGTCCCGTAGCAAATGCTTCAAAAAGAATCAGAAGTTCACAAAAGGTGAAGCGAGATTCCCTACGGAGCACCTCTTTCCTTTGCCTTCATACATACATCTTCAGAACCAGAAGAGATACATAATAATAAAACTACTTGCAGAAAATATGAAACTAAACCCTTTTTATTTCATTTTCAAGGCAAGGTAAAGCTTAATATTTATATTAAGTTTCAAATTTAGGCTTCTCAGTTTTCTGTAATTTCTCAATTACTATAAAAGAAGTAAAGTTGTTATCCAGACCTGAAAAGGACATTTGTGGCTCAACTCAAAAGAGGAAGGGGTCAAGAAAATAACATATCATCGACCTGTCTGTTTTATTTATGAGACGACTTGGTTGTTGTACGGTCCCAGTCTCAGTAACCAATGGTTATCAAATTAACATTTAAGAAAACAGCCCAAAACAACCAATTGCTATTACAGTTGAAGGCAACATTTGTGGTTCAGGATGACTTTGGCCTACTGCAATAATATAAATTAGTTGACAAGTCAATTCCTCAACTAATTGAAAAGAATTCCATCAAATTTTTTTACTCTTAATGAAATTTTAAGCTTTACTAAAATAATTTGTTTGGCTGGAGTTGAAATTTTGTTTATATTTATAAATTATTTTAATATGAGTAGGACTAATATATTAAGGTCGAGCACTACTCAAATTATTAAGACGAGTTTAAACTTGAATATCATTAAAAATTTGAGCCTATATTTATCTCCATCTTAAAAGATATTTTGTAGGGAAAAAATTACCATATATTTGTAAATTATTTTTAAATGGTCAATAATGTGTATTATATTATAAAAAATGTGACTCACGACAGAGAAGCATCTCTTCACAATTATTGTTTGCCAGTCCGTTAATGCTTCACAATCACTCACTGGCACTGCTGCTACGTGGCCGTTCCACGCTTCCTTCTGGTCCAGAATATCCTTCTACAGAGCAGACCACTCACTTGTCCACCAAAATATCCTTCCTAGTCAGCCAAGTCTTCGGACCTCCCGTGACAAACTTTGTATCTTTTTTCATTTAGAAACAAGACTAAGCTGATATTACTTTGTTCTTGCTATTTCCTCATCGGGATTTCATACAGTCCTCCTTACCTTTGATCTTTAGACACAATTGCAATAAGATATTCATGGCTATAGAAATGGCCGCTGGAGCCGCTCTCGGTGCTTTCCTCAATGTTCTATTTGACAGAATAACTTCTGATAGATTTGTGGACTTCATCAGACGTCACAAGCTCAGTGATATGCAGAAGTTGAGGAATGCTATGAACTCCGTTCGACATGTTCTCGACGATGCAGAGGAAAAGGAGATCAGGGAGGAAACTCTGAAAAAGTGGCTTGACGACCTTAAAAATGCTTTCTTTGCAGCTGATGATTTGTTCGACGAGATTGATTATGAAGCTACTCGGCTCGAACGCGAAGCTGAATCTCGATCCGCCATTGATGAGGTTCGCAAGTTTCTACGCCCTCGGAAGTCATTTAAAAAACGGTTGAGGAAGATACTGGAGACCATACAAGATCTGGTGAATCAGAAGGATGTGTTTGGCCTAAGGGAGAACATGGGAGGTGGACAATCCAGTCAAAGGATACCCACTACGTCTGTTGTTGAAACGTCTAACATTTTTGGCAGGGTACGAGATCAGGAAGCAATAATGGAAGTGTTGCTTTCAGATGATGTCAATCGCAGCAACAACTTGAGTATAATTTCCATCGTGGGCCTCGGTGGGATTGGGAAAACTACACTAGGGAAGCTCATTTACAACGATGAAAGAGTTGGAAACAGATTTGGTGTCAGAGGGTGGGTATGCGTTTCAGAAAAGTTTGATTTTCAAAGAATAACAACAGATATTGCGAAGAGCTTGGCTGAGCTTGTTTGCAATGATAAGACTCCTGACCAGATCCAGGTTGACCTAAAGAAGAAATTGACAGGAGAGAGGTTTCTGCTTGTGTTAGACGATGTCTGGAATGAAGATTTCAATTATTGGGAGCAATTGCTAACGCCTTTGAAGTCTGGGGGTGCTGGAAGCACAATTATCAT
>JANKOE010000205.1:61438571-61454915 GCA_026284465.1 Erythroxylum citrifolium | reverse complement strand
AAGGCACAATAATTCAAATAATAATCAAATAAAGCTATAAGTACTAATTTAGTGACAAAAACTCATCCAATTGATATAAAAATATATACGAATAAATGAGTTTGTCAAGTACACTACTGAGTTTCTGAGATTGGTAGCTCAAAATAATTTGACACAAAGCAAACTACAATAAGTTACTTGATATTTGAGAGGTTTAAATTTAACAAATTGGGATAAATTTGGGTTAAAATGGCCTTAAATGTTTATGATGTAAATAATTTGGCTATAAAGGCCAAGATGTTGATCGATAAGAGTTCACTGGATTATAGGATAATGAGGAATAGTAAGAGAATGATAAGGGAAGAAGGAAAAGAAGTTGTTAGCTCTATTCCCATATGTGTTAATGGAATAAAAGGAAATAACAATGGTAGAAATTCTAGCAAACAAGTTACACCAGCTACTAAACATGCCAACCTTTATGCTAAATAGGTTTTTCTAAAGTTCTTTAAATGTGGGGAAAGAATCCATCATTCTAATGATGTCTGAGGTGAAAGTTTGATAACAAAGTGGAGTAGGTATCCAGAGATACTAAGGAAGAGGAGTGTAGACCAGATAGGGAAGATTGTGAATATCCTAAAGGGGAAGAAGATGATTTTGTTGAATTTATTACGAGATTAATAATTTCTAAAAAGGAGTATAAATATTGACAATGATACTTATTGTTTCGCACTAGAGGCGTGGTATAAGAAAATCTTTATGAGCTGATCATTGATGGAGGTAGTGAAGGGAATATCATCAATAAGTTGGTAGTCAAGAAGCTAAATTTTTTGACTGAGCCTTACCTTGAACCCAAAATATCACATAGATTACAACTATCAGTGATATACATGTCACGAAAAGGTATAAGGTACCATTTCTATTGGTAAACAATCAGTGGACATTATTATGATGTTGTTGATATGGATATGTCAAATTTTGTTTGGTAGATCATGGCAGTATAATATTAATGCATATCACTCAGGAAGGGAGAATATTTGTTAATTTGTGAAGAATGGTGTGAAGTATAAGTTAGTACTCATAGGTGAAAAGAGACTAGTAGAACCTATTAGGATAAAGAAGTCATTGTTAGAATTGAAAAATAATCGGGGAAGTTTTGTTAATGAGATGAAAGAAATAAGGGAGGTACACTTGTTGATAGTGAAAGGGAAGAAGAGAGTAAAAAGAGAGAAGATGAGATTCTTTTAAAAATGCAACCAATCTTAGAAGAATTTGGGGATGTAATACCTAACGAGCTACCTAATGGATTACCTCCCATAAGAGATGTCCAACATTACATTGATTTAGTTCCTGAGGCTAGTTTAGCTAACTTACCTCACTAGTGTATAGGTCCAACAGAAAATGAAATCTTGATGGAGAAAGGAGAGGAGTTGATTAGGAAAGGGCATACTAGAGAGAGTATGAGCTGATATACGTTATTTACACCCAAAAATAAAAAAAATTTATGTTGTTGTGAGAACCTTGAAGATGTGGAGACATTATTTAGTTAGAAAAGCATTTATTTTGTACACTGATCATTAAGCTTTAAAGTATTTAAAAATTTAAAGGCAACTGAGAATGAAGATGCATGGTAGGTGGTCAACTTTTATTGACAAGTTCCAATATGAATTGATGCATAAGAAGGAGAAGAATGATATAGTTGCTAATGCATTAAGTAGAAAGGTAGTTATAATGAAGACCCTGAGTATAGAGGTTGAGGGTCTTGAGTATTTGAAGAATTTACATAAGAGTGATGGAGAATTTGGAGAGATATGAGACTTGTGTTCATTGAAAAATTCTTATGATGATTTCAATATACATGATGGGTTTTTGATGAAAGGAAATCAACTTTGTC
This sequence comes from Erythroxylum citrifolium, assembly GCA_026284465.1. Lineage (NCBI taxonomy): Eukaryota > Viridiplantae > Streptophyta > Magnoliopsida > Malpighiales > Erythroxylaceae > Erythroxylum > Erythroxylum citrifolium. The sequence continues at coordinate 61,453,045 of JANKOE010000205.1, read as the reverse complement.
TTCCAAGAACTTCACTCAGGGAGAAGGCGATTAGAGAATTGCATGGGGGAAGCTTAATTAGTCACCTTGGTAGAGAAAAGACTCTTAAAGAGGTGAGAAAGAGATACTATTGGCTAAAGATGAGGAGAGACATTATTACTATTATAGAGAGGTGCTAAGTTTGTTAGGCTTATAAAGGCAAGCTCTAAATGCTAGTTTGTACATATTAGTGTCAATTCCTAATGCTACTTAGGATGATTTGTTTATTGGTTTCGTATTAGGGCTTCTGATAACATAAAGAGGTATAGATTCTATCTTTGTCATTGTAGATAAGTTTTCTAAAATGACACAATTTATCCCTTATAAGACGATGGCAGATGCTACAGTGGTTGCCAAGCTATTTTTTAGAGAAGTGCTACAACTCTATCATATTCCTAAATCCATTACTTATGATCATGACACCAAGTTGTTAAGTCACTTTTGGAGGACTTTATAGGGATTATTTGATTCTTCTTTTAAGTATAGTAACACTGCAGACCTACAAAATAATGGCTAAACAGAGGTGGTGAATAAGACTTTGAGTAATTTGATAAGGTGCATAAATAATGAGAAACTAAAAGGTTGGAATGTCTTGATTGCATGAGATGAATCTTTGTACAACAATGGAGCCTATAGTGCCATTAGTTGATTGCTATTTTTTGTGGTTTACCCCAAAGTATCTAATATGCTCTTGACCTTGTTAAATATACTAAATCTTCTAACATTTCTCTTAGTGTTGCAAAGTTAGATAAAAAAGCACAAGAGATTTAAGTAGAGGTAAAACCAAAAAAAATGAAAGAGCTAATGAGAAGGTTGATCCATATATAAGAGCTTAAGTGTGTGATGTTGGAGATAAAGCTATGGTTTTCTTAAGCAAGAGTCAAACTGTTGGAGGTCATCATAAACTAGAACAACAGAAGTATGGTTTGTTCATAACTAAAAGAAAAATCAATGACAATGCCTATGTTATTCAACTACATTTACGGATGGGTAATATAATATTGCTGATCTTTTATGTTACTTTCATGATATAGAGCTTGAATATGTTATGGTTGAATTCTATGATAAGTGGCGATGAATGATGAGACATTTGAATTATTGGACAGAATGGGATATTCACTAGCATGCGATCTTGCCTTATCCAACATTCCTCTCCACATTCCTTTCTTTTTAGGCAGGAAGGTATATTGACCAACACTTAATCATGCCTTATCCAACATTCTTATCTGGATTTCTTTTAGATTGGACAAAATAGAATACTGACTAGTACGTGATCACGCCTGATCTGCTTTGTGAGAGTTTTGAATAATTTCCTACTTTATTTTATTTGTTTCTTATTTCAAACTTTACTTAATCTCTTTGATTTCTTTCCTATTTTGTCTAGAATTTTTTCTAAAATAAATTAGAATTTCCTATTTAATTTGGAAGTTTTCTTAAGATAAATTAAAGTTTCATATTTATTTCGGAAGCCTTGTTACTTATTTAAACAACTTTTCAAAGAGATTAACATAAGTCTCTATCAATAAAATGTATTTTCTCTTTGAGAATTTTTATTCACAATGTTAGGATTCGTATTTTGTTTGTTTTCACTATGTCAAGACATGTGCTAAAATTGGTTTGAGATTGCCATATTTTATGTCATTATAATATACTCATTTTTTAATAGACTATTCTTACCATCTTTTTTAATTAATTTTATTATTAATTTTTATAATTAATTTCTTTTTGTTAACCTTATTAGTAAAAAACATAAATATGATATGTCACATCAATATGATAATAATGTGACATAAATATATAAAATATTAGTATAAGTCCTACAAATATTGTATATGTGTGGCAAGTCATTATAATGTTAACATAATATTAGACGTCATGTTAATATTTTTAATCAATTTATTTACATTGTTATATATATTTTTAATAATTCTTCTTATTTTAATTTGAAATATTTGATAAAAACTATGAACAATAGGAAGATTTCATAAATAAAGAGTTGTTAAAATTAATCTAGTTATTTATCTTTATTATTTTGGATGATTTTGGATATCATAAGTATGTCGAAAGTAACAATAAGGATTAATTAATCATATGATAATAAGTATTGCTATATTAGCGATTGTAAATTATAAGTTAACTTATCTCAATTTTATCACTTATCTTTAATCACTTCATTTCACTTTCACTATAAATGTTATCAATTTGTCATGATTTAAATATTAATAGATTAAATATGATATAAATACGTTTTTATATTGGATTATAAATACCCTACTAATAAACTTAATTATTTCTATGTAATATTTGAAAGTGATTATATTCCCTTAAGAGTGACTTTTATGAAAAGGGTGAACCTTACTCCTTTTTGACCAAAAGATCACAGATTCGAGTAACGAAAATAGTCTCTTTGTAAAATACAAAGGAAAGACTACGTACAATTGATGTCCCTCTCCTAACCCTTGCAAAGTGGGAAGTCTTTTGTACTGAAATTGTTGTTGTTGTAGTAGTGATTTTTATGAAGCTAGATCTAATATTGAAAAGTAAAAGATGTTAATTTCATATTCATAACCTCATATTTCCTAGCAACAATTTATGATTATATGTATTTAATAACATCTATAAGTTTATGATCATTATATATGTATAATTTACATCCACTAACATAATGTTATTTTTCTGTTATATGATTGATTGATATTTATTATTATTTTAAGTATCCCTTTGATATTTGAAATCATACAAAATGATAAAAATAAGGAATTAGATTGATTTGATAATTTATCATTTAACTCTTTCTATTGTTAATAATTTTCTAATCAAATAAGATGACTTATTAATGATACACGTATGTATTTTTGTAGGACCTAAATTGTTATGTGTATCACTGTATGTTAATGATGACTGTTGTCGCCTGTAACCAAATATAAAAAGAAACCAACTTCCTGCAACACAAATTATTGTAGTAATTGAAAATAGGGATCATTCTTACGAGAAATTCAGATGTTAGTAGTTACGCATTAAAAGAGGGGGTTTTAAATTTTGAATTAAACAGAATTTAATTGGAATACGAAATTGAAAAATAACTAATAGCAAAACAATGAGAATTTTACAATTAATAGGATATATCTTAGTTTTTGGTCTCCTTCATTATTGAGCTTGCGTTGATCATCGACACTAAAAATAATCAATTTATTTAGTTAAACATTCGTCGGGATAAATTTCTTTACCTTTTTTTTGGTAAATTTTTTTTCCTATTCTCTTATGTTTAGCCGAAACATGTATTCGAATTAACTCTTATTAATCAATAACCTAGATACGATCTCAGATTTAATTAATTAATAGCTTTACGAATCAAGAAAATCGACGAACTAGATAACATACATACAATGTATATTTAGCCTAGATAACTATTTTTCCTAGAATCTTGTCCCTAATTAATAAAATCAAAAACTAGTTGTGAACTTAGCTATAAAATTAAACAATTAAATAATAACCCAAAAAAATAATTGATATTTGACTAATAAATTGATTCAAATAAAGAACGAAAGTCTCACAACATTCAAAGTTTAATAACTAGGATTCCGTAAATCAAGAAATAAGAGTTTACTTTACCCAACATCACAATTTTTCCTAACTATTTGGGAATGTCACAGGCATTCGTGTTGCTTGATTTTTATCTGGGAATGTCACGAGCATTTTTTTTCTGTACGTGTTCTCCTTCTTTGTTGCTTCAACCACCGTCCTAGTTGGTTCTCCCGTAAACTCTCTTTTATTTCTACCGCCAGCACTCTTCTCTTCACGCTACTCTCTTTTTTTCTTCCCTTTATTATTGTAGCTGATGTGACGAATAAAGATTGGGTCACCATACTATTCACGCCTCTGTCGTTTTAATTATTGGCCCAATGTCTACGTTTTGACCTTGTTTCTGCTCCTTACACTCTTGCAAGCTAGCTTCTCTCTACTATTCACTGATGTGACAATTTAATCTTTGGTCTAATGGTATTGTTCACACCTTTTAAACCCACACTTCTTTGTTTCTGCGTTTCACTCCTATGTTACATCGTTTGCTTTATACTTCTAACTTGCTGTGTTTCATGCCTTCTGGTTGTTGCACGAGATTATGTCTAGTTAGGTTCAACTCCTGGTTTAGCTCTTTTTGTCCCAAACTATTTGTAGTTCTTTTTACTTAGTTCCAAAATACACTTTGACATAAAACAAAATTAATTTCTATTAAGTATAACTTCAAACCTTAAAAACAAAGAAAATTAATACACAAAAAGATAGAAAATAAAGACACTAACAAACTCCCCCACACTTAACCTTTTTCTCGCCTTGAGCAAATTAAACACAACCATCAATTCTATCAATTCGTTTTCAAAGAAACAAAGCGCATGCAAGCATTCAAACTTTGGCCAATCGAATGTCAAGCTATTACATACATCATGATTAGTTTTCATCGGTGCACATAAACAAACTTAACTTATGATACTATCATTCAAAGATAAGCATAAACTCACAATGGACTTTCCTCACGGAATTCACTCATTTCACTCAAGTGTTTATAGGTTAGTGTTTCGCTCAAAACTTCCTATAGGAAATCACACTACCATAGGCTGACAAATACACCAATTCTCTTCTATAGTGATTGCATGCTAAAATAGATCAAAAAGGGCTTTATTTGAGATTGTAATGGGGCTAAGGTTAAGGTGAGTCAAAAGAGGTTTAAGAGGTTCTTCGCAAGTAGTCATAAACCACTAAATATACAAAGGGACAACAAAATGTATTTCTAAGAATTGCATGTAAATAACTAACTACTCAACACTTAATATTACTACCATACTTTATTCTTTTCTTTTTCTTTTTCTCTTTTTTTATACTAAGGAAACAGTGAACAATAACAACAGCTAAGTAAAATATGCTCTATGAGTAGAAGTATCGGTAAACTCGTCTCAAAAAATACAGCCAGAAGTCCCAAAACTAGCTAAATTAGCACTTTGTTAAACTTGTGAATAGGTAAGGCTAATAGGGTTTGATGTTTTAGAATAGGGTGTTTTCTTTAAGAAACAAAAGGGGTAAAGGCTCAAAGAGGTTTGCAAAGGGGAAATAAGAAAGGTGGGTCGTTTAAGTCAAGGGTTAAAAGAAAATGGTCCTTAATCATTTCTATCTAGCATGCATCTAATATATTCAAACCGATTCAGAACAAGTTCTGAAGGTAATCACCTAAGGGAGTATCATAGAGACAAAGAAATGAAATAACTTTTGAATGGAGTCATATAAGCTCACTTCCTCATATAGGCTCAATTGAAAATCCATTATGCTTCTATACATTACCTAATCACTCAAGCATCAATTTCTGAGTAAGCTTGTGTAACCAACAACTTTAATCGATCAGTATGATTCACCATCTATTCAATTGGCCTAATTCGACTGCAAGCACGCAATTCAATCTCATGGTTTAACACACTTCACATGCAAATTAAAAGACAGAAAAGAAAAAAAAATCAAAATCAAAATGAGTAAAGAAATAGTAAATTCAAAACACACATTCATACAAACATTCAATGTCCCCCCTCCCCCCTCCACACACACTTAATCTACATTGTCCTCAATGTACTTGGAAAAAGAAAAAAACAAGAAAATAAAGGTTTAAAAAGCTTCTCAGTTAATGCATCAAGGTGTAAATGGAAAAGGCGGTTGAAACTTCTGGTGTTCGAAGAAAGCGAGCTGGTTATGCTCCAATCTGTCCAATCTACGATCCATGCATTGTAGGAGTGCTAAAATAGTCGGATCACTTACAAAAGTATGTATTGCAGTGGACACTGATGGTTGTGAAGTTGTGGCTGTGAAGGTTTTAGTAGTCGCAGTTCTTCTTTTTCACCGATGCGGGCGAGGAGCAGGTTGTACAGCTAGTCCAGGTGTGGCAAAAGTGTATCCATCAGCCTCATTGGTAATTACAAGTCCCATCCTGTACACACACTCACAATCTAATGGTTCTATCTCATAAGCAAATGTGAGTATAGTGTTATCAATATCTAAGACTCCAATATTAGCAAGTTGGGTGATATATAAGCCTAAGATTAAAGCTTGATTAACCATAAATTGACATTTTTCATAATTCAGAATCAAGTTATTTTCAATGCAACATTTCAAAACTTTTTCATGGTTAATCAAGCAAGTATCAAAAGATTTACAATAAACTGTAAAGTCTTCCTTAAAAACTTCAATACAATCATCCATATAATTAGAGAAAATACTTACCATACACCTTTGGAACGTCACAGGTGTGTTACATAGTCCAAATGACATTCTTCGATACGCAAAGGTGCTAAAAGGATATGTGAAAGTCATTTTGTCTTAGTCCTCTGGTGCAACAGAAATTTGGTGATAACCTAAATAACCATCTAAACAACAATTATAAGTTTTCCCTGCAAGTTTTTCAAGCATCTGGTCAATAAATGGAACTGGAAAATGATCTTTACGAGTAACAAAATTTAACTTCCTGTACTCTATACAAACCATCCACCAATTTTGCACACAGGTGGGCACCAATTCACCTGAAGTGTTCTCCATTATGGTTACTCCAATTTTCTTAGGAACCACCTGTACTGGACTTACCCATTTACTGTCTAAAATTGGATAGATTATCCCAGCATCGAGGAGCTTCAGAATCTCCTTCTTAACTACCTCCATCATTGGTGGGTTCAATCTTTGTTGAGATTGTATTATTTCCTTAACTCCATCTTCCAATAGAATTCGATGCATACAAATTGATGGGCTAATCCCCTTCAAATCAGCCATAGTCCATCCAAAAGCATCTTTTCAATTTTTCAACATACCCAATAATTGTGTTTCCTGCAAAGATGTTAGTCTGCTCGAAATAATAATAGGAAGAGTTTCATACTCACCTAAATACACATATTTCAAGTTACCTGGAAGAGCCTTCAACTCCAATTTTGGTGGTTGTATAAGAGATGGCAACAAATTCAAATTATTTATAGTTAGCTCCAGAAAACATACCTGTCCCTTTAAGTATTTGCTCTGCTCTAAAATCTAGATAGTGATATCCAACTCCTCAAGAATGGTAAGATAATTGGCTAATGTTTTTCCTTCCTGAATATCCAAGCCATTTTCCAATGCAATCCATAATTTATCTGATCTATCTAAATAGAATGTTTCTGCACTAAAGTATCAAGAAAACTCACAGAAACAAAAGATTTATCATCATTAGGAAATTTCATAGCATCATAAATATTGAATTTAATCACATCACCATCAAACTCTATAGTTACAGCCAATCATAGACATAAATTTTTGTTCTAGAAGTTTTCAAAAATGGTCTTCCCAATAAAATTGGGACTGAAGTGGATGAATCCTCATTACCCATCTGTAAGACATAAAAATCAGTAGGAAAAATCAACTTGAACTAAGACATCCTTAAGAACACCTTTAGGATAGGCATTAGATCGATCAATAAGTTGGATTATGACACTAATTTCTTTCAAAGGCCCCATATTCAAAGATTCATAAATAGATTGAGGCATAACATTAATTGATGCACCTAAATCCAACAATGCTTTCTCAATTTTCAGATTACCTATTTTACAAGGGATTGTAAACATACCTGGATCTAGGCACTTAGGAGGTAACTTCTTTTGAAGCATAGTAAAAACATTCTCACCTAATCGCACCTTTTCATTGCCATTTAACTTTCTCTTTTAGGTACAGAGTTTCTTAAGAAATTTAGCATAACTAGGAATTTGTTTAATAGTACCAAGTAAAGGAATATTGACCTGTACCTTGTGAAAAGCTTCCATAATTTCTTTCTTTTACTCCTCCTTCTTCTGCTTGGCAAAACTACTAGGAAAAGGAGGGCGTACATTGAACTTAGGCGTGATAATGCAAGAATCACCCTTCTTTTTCTCTTGTGATCGCTTTGGAACATCTTTCTTTACTTCTTCTTCAACCTCTTGCTTAGAAACCTTTGGGGTAGGTTCCTTTAACTCTTTATCACTTCGAAGTGTGATAGCACAAGCACTCTTCTTTGGATTCACCTCAGGTTGAAAAAGGAGCTTTCCTGAATTTTATGCCTCCAACTTATTGATGGCAATCGCCATTTAGCTTATTTGAATATCAAGATTTTATATGTTGGCTTGCATATCTTGCTGAAATTTCATAGTATTCTGTTGAAAGTTCACAGTATTCGTGGCAAATGTCTTGACTATGTCCTCCAAGGAATTATTTTCCCCAGAACTTTGTCCCATTTGTTGTTGTTGTCTAGGCACATAAGGCTGTTTATATGGCTGAAAATTAGAAATTAATTATTGTTCCTGATTGTTGCCATAACGGAGATTTGGATGATCTCACCAACTCGAATTATATGTATTTTATCATTGGAATGAGTGGCATTTTTTCTTATTTTCTGCATACAGTCATTAGGTTTTATACATATTTTATCCACTAATTTGTTTAGTTCCTTTAAATCTGCATTTATAGTGATTTATGTTTAATTTGTATATAAAAAAATGAGAATGAATAGGACTTTGGTTGAAAAAAAAGACAGCTAAAATTGAGAATGCACATATTAGGATGGTTGTCTGCTACTAGCCAAGGAGCAGTGCAAAACGCAAGCAAAAAGAGTAGAAAACGACAGTAGCCAAGGAGTAGTCCAAAATGGAAAGCAGAAAAGGAGAAAACACAAGCCAGTTACGGGTGAACTAGGTTTGAATTTTGAGAGGACATGACACATCATGGGGACAGGGACAAAAACAAAGGGAATAGGTTTTAATTGGGGAGACTGTTATATCAAGGGAGCTACATCTGGCTAAGGGGGGCTGACACACCAACAAGGGAGCACGCGAGCTTGAGGAGCGACGCACCAAGTGGAGAGCTACAGTGCGCAAAACAGAGAAACCACCACCAAAATGGCACTCCACGAGAGACACACCAACAGGGGAGCATGCAAGCTTAAGAAGCGACGCACCAGAGACACAAGCGGAATGGAGGCTTGATGTAGCTGCAAAGGAGGAGACCTGACACACGCGAGGACCCACCAAGGGAAAAGCACCACACGAACGACGCACACGCGAGCTTCAAGAGACCGTCGCAAAGAAGAATGCAGGGGCTTAACAACATAATAGGCTGACGCAAGCAGGGAGGAAAAACAACACACAGGAGCAGAGGAACGACGCTTGCAAGGGGAGACGCAAAACCAGTGATAAAGATCCCAAAACCCATTTGTCTTCAATTATTATATGTTTTCTTCCTTTTTATGTTGACTTCTAACTTTGATTGTTGTTGTCTTCATTTCACCATGAGTGAGTAGCTTCTTTGAAGCTTCAAAGTTGGGGCTGAAGCTTTTATTTAGTTTATGTGAATTCAATCTTGGTTGATTTATAAGTGTGAATTTTTTGGTTTTAATTTCTCTGTTTTGAGATTAATTTTGCTGGTATTGTATTTGGCCAACCATTACTTGACATTAGTTTTTAATTGAAGAACCGATAGGTGAAAATTGATAACGAAACTCCAAAACAGTGAACTTATAAATTTCAGATTTAGACATGGATTGAATTTATGAGAGAAAACCAAGTTAGCAAATAACTTAATGGGTTATGCTTGATTTCTAGGCTACGATATTAGATTAGGATTATTGCATAATACTCCTTTGATACGTTGAAAGAGGATCTAAGAAACTCTAGGTCCAACCTTCTATCAACCAGAATTCGCCTCATAAATCGATCTGGTGAAGTCCATAGAAAACGCTAAAAGTGAAACCCTCCTTGAAGCTTACTACATTCCATTCGGATTAATCCCTAAAGATATTCACATTTTTGTTTAGCATTGATTTTATTATTTTTTATAGTTAAATTCCTTAATTTAATTCCTCATTCTTATAAAACTGTTTAGTCCAATTAATTGAGTAATCCAAGCCTAGTATTTACACAATTACGCCTTATGGGACGATATTATATTATACTACTTGAGAACCGTGAATTTGCGGAGTTGCATCAACCACCAATTGCCTTGGCTTCTTCAACTTGGTCTTCTTGTAGAGTGGGACACATATCTATGGGATGGCCAATCATAGAACAAATACTGCAAGTCTTAACTTCCTCTTTCCTGGATACCGCAAGTTGACGCGCTAAAGAAGTCAAATCATCTAATCTTCTTTCCAATGACGAAACTCCCATCTCATTAACATGTCTTCAACCATAATCATTCCGAGCTCCAAATTGTTGAGAGTTAGAAGCCATAGTTGAGATCAATTCCCATGCAGCTGCTGGTGTTTTATCAACTAGCGCTCCTCCACTTGCAACATCTATCATACTCCTCTCAGTCAGAAAAAGACCTTCATAAAAATATTGAGTCAATAGTTGCTTGCTGATTTGATGATGGGGGCAGCTTGCACACAACTTCTTAAATCTCTCCCAATATTCATATAATGACTCCCTGGTGTTTTGTCGGATGTCATAGATTTCTTTTATGATATTGGCGGCCCTGGAAATTGGAAAAAACTTCTCTAGAAATAACTTCTTCATCTCTAACCATGTTGTAATACTTCCAATAGGTAAATAATATAACCAATCTTGGGCATCATCTTTCAAAGAAAAGGGAAAAGCCTTTAGTTTTATTTGCTCTTCGTTGACATTAGTAGGCTTCATCCCCATGCAAACAACATCAAACTCTTTCAAGTGCTTATAAGGATCTTCTACTAATGTACCTCGGAAAGTGGATAACAAGTGAATCAGTCCCGACTTCATCTCAAAGTGTTATTATCACCCAAATTCGGAAAATTAATGCAGTGAGGCTGTCGGTTCTCAACTGGAGCAGCCAGTTGGCGTAAAGTGCAATTTGCATCCATGTTCCTTTCCCTCTGTTATTCTTCTCTAAATACTTGTTGTCTTTCTTTCGTCTGCTTTCTTAATACCTTTGCTATTTTCTCAATTTCAGGATTATACTACAAATTTTCATATTGATTTGAATGTGTAACATACGTAAAACGTCAAAAACTCCCCAACAACAGTGCCAAAATTTGGTGATTGTTGTCGCTTGCAACCAAATATAAAAAAACCAACTTCCTGCAATACAAAATAATGTAGTAGTGGAAAGTAGGAATCGTTCCCACGAGAAATTCAGATGTTAATAGTTATGCAATAAAAGGGAGGGAATTGTGAATTAAATAGAATTTAATTGGAATACGAAATTGAAAAATAACTAATAGCAAAACAACGAGAATTTAACAATCAATAGGGATAAATCTTGGTTTCTGATCTCCTTCATTATTGAACTTGCGTTGATCATCGATACTAAAAATAATCAATTTATTAGTTAAGCATTCGTCGTGTTAAATTTTTTTATCTATTTTTTCTTATGTTTAGTTAATCGAAACATTTATTCAAATTAACCCTTATTAATCAATAACCTGGATACGATCTCAGATTTAATTAATTAATATCTTTACGAATCAAGAAAATCAACGAACTAGACAATATACATACGATGTATATTTAGCCTAGACAACTATTTTTTCTAGAATCATATCCCTAACGTAGTAGACAAAAAACCTAGTCGCAACTTTTGATTAAAAGAATTGAATGTTAACCTGTTTAATCTAGCGGTTTATTAAATAAAATCACAAACTAGTTGCGCACCTAGCTGTAAAATTAAACAGTCAAATAATAAGCCAGAAAAATAATTAATACTTAACTAATAAATCGATTCAAATAAAGAATGAAAGTCTCACAAAATTTAGAGTTCAATAACTAGGATTCCATAAACCAAGAAATAAGAGTTAGTTACCCAACATCACAATTTTCCCTAACTATTTGGGAATGTCAAAAGCATTCTTGTTGCTTGATTTTTATCTGGGATTGTCACGGGCTTTGTTTTTTTTTGGATGTGTTCTCCTTCTTCGTTGCTTCAGCCGCCATCCTAGTTAGTTCTCCTGCAAGCTCTCTTTTGTCTCTGCCACCAACCCTCTTCTCTTCATGCCACTCTCTTTTTTTCTTCCCTTTATTACTGTAGCTAACGTGACGAATAAAGATTGGGTCACCCTACTATTTACGCCTCTGTCGTTTTAATTATTGGCCAAATGTCTGCGTTTTGGCCTTCTTTCTGCTCCTTACACTCTTGCAAGCTAGCTTTTCTCTACTATTCACTGATGTGATAATTTAATCTTTGGTCCAATGGTACTGTTCACGCCCTTTAAACCCACACTTCTCTGTTTCTACGTTTCACTCTTACGCCACGTCGTTTGCTTTATACTTCCAACCTGCTGAGTTTCATGCCTTCTGGTTAATGTACGAGGTCATGTCTAGTTAGGTTCAACATCTAGTTATGCTCTTTTTATCCCAAACAGTTTGCAGTTCTTTTTATTTGGTTCCAAAATACAGCTTGACATAAAATAAGATTAATTTCTATTAAGTATAACTTCAAATCTCAAAAACAAAAAAATTAACACACAAAAAGATAGATAATAAAGACACTAACAGTTAATGTATCTCATATGTGCATGTTACATCATCATTTTCTTAATCTAACACGTAACACATAACATTTGTGTTTCTATTAACAAAATGGAATTAATTAAAAATTATTAATTTTCAAGAACATAATTAAAAAATAGTAAAAATACTCTATTAAGAGGGTATTTGGTTCACCTGCCGAAATAAATAAGAAATAGAATGATGATTCTTTAGTATTAGAATAGATGAGGAATGAAATGGAATAAGTATTATTTTGTTTGGTTTATTATTATTATTATTATTATTTAGAATAGATGAAGAATGAAATAGAATAAGTATTATTTAGTTATCAATTTTATTGTAAAATTGTCTTGAATATTTTCATAATATGAATACCTATAAGTTGATATTTAACTAATATAATTATTTTATAAAATTTTAAATATTAACACAATTAAATAAAAATTTAAGAACTATTTTAATTTTCAAGTGAATTTTAAGTTTGATTTAAGATTTTTTATTTAAAATAGTTGTGGACAATTAATAGTTTAAATTTTACTTTAAATGAATTAACTTTAAAATTAAAGAATCCAACTCAATGTATTAAAATTTAGAATTAATAAGAATTTTATTTAAATAATTATATGTCATGCATAATCCACATAAATATTAACCAAATATTTTAAGCCAATCCTTCTTAATAAGTATTCTTTAGCTTATGGGAGATTTCTCCAATGACTTCTTTTTATATACACATACGCATTTATAATAATTAATTGATTAATTAATTTTTTTATGTATTCAAAATTTTAATTTTACTAAAATCTATTAAACGTAAGTTTTTATTAATTATAAAAATAGATTTTTCAACAACGAACAACTTTGCCATTTATTATGGTACAATAATCCACTATAAAAGATAGCGGGGAATTAATGTATATAATGTAATGTATCCATCTTTATTTCTCTTAGCTTTAAGTTCGTGTTAATGCCTCTCAGCTAGACACAGCCTCGTTAGATTTATACTTTGGAGAAGGATAGGTGATAGGGCCAACGATATTGATAAACGTCAACAATGCTCAAGGGTACAACAACGTGGGCCTTATCCTTATCAGTATGTATGGTTAGGAAAACATAGATATTGTTAATATTTTTTCTGTTCACCACCTCGTGCGAGATCTTGCTCACTCTGATCAGAGAGCTCTGTAGAGTCACCATCTTTGTAAATATACTTTCGGCTTAGCACTCTTTACATCACCATCACCTTGCAGAGGTGTAAGCAAACATTGCGGCAATTGGAAACCAACCTAACGGATCTGCATTTATAGTATTATTACCAGAAATAATGATAAAGAATGAACTTTTCGACTTCTTTTCGGCTTTCTTTGGGTTTGGTTTCTGTGAGCGTCGAATTTGATTAAACACTATGATGACTTTGGGAGATTGAGCTACAGCGGAATATTTAAGAGGCTAGGGTTGTTTATAAACTGACTATTAATGATTCTTTTTATACATCAACTAGAGTAATATACTGTACATATATATCGGAGTAGTTTCTGCTAAATTTGGTTAGCTGACCACTAAATAATTTTGAACCACTTGCACAGGAGCTTTTGGATATTGATCAGAACCAAATTTAAATTGTAGTTGCAGGGTAAAGAATTTTATAACCAACCTAATTTAAGAAAAGTAAATGAGGTGTCTTGATCATGATCTCCTGAGCTGTTGCTATTGTTCACGGTAGAGTCTGATGATGGACCTTGCTCAAGTAAACAGCGGGTTTGGCCCACTGATAAATCTATAACCTGCCCAAATGAAGATGAACTCAATAAGTAAAGGTAACATGCAAACAATAACTGACAACATACAATGTCTCAGCCTCACTTGATTTCTTAAACGCTTATTCTGTCCCATGAGCTCGATTCGCTGCAAGAAAATATATAAAGAGAAGAAGGTGAAGAGAATTGGAGAAATAGAAATCACGATTGTGGTCAT
>JANKOE010000205.1:61424397-61438471 GCA_026284465.1 Erythroxylum citrifolium | reverse complement strand
TCAAGTCATGTCCTAAAATTGGTTTGAGATTGCCATTTTTTATGTCATTCTAATATGCTCACTTTTTAATAGAGTATTTTTTAATCTTTTTTAATTAACTATATTATTATTTTTTATAATTAAATTCTTTTTGTTATACTTATTAATAAAAAACATAAATATTATATGCCACGTAAGTATCATAATAACGTGACATAAATATATAAAATATTGGTATAAGTCCTACAAATATTATATATGCGTGGCAAGTCCATATAATGTTAACATAGTATTAGTTGTCTTGTTAATAATTTTAATTTATTTATTTACACTGTTTTGTATGTTATAATAATTCTTCTTATTTTAATTTGAAACATTTGATAAAAACTATTAACAATAGGAAGAATTCATAAATGAAAGAGTTGTTAAGATTAATCTAGTTATCATTCTTTATTATTTTGGATGATTTCAAATATCATAAGTTTGTCAAAAGTAACAATAAGGATTAATTAATCATATGATAATAAGTATTGCTATATTAGTGAGTGTAAATTATAAGTTATCTCAATTTTGTCTCTCATCTTTAAACACTTCATTTCACTTTCACTGCACATGTTATCAGCTTATCATGATTTAAATATTGCTAAATTAAATGTGATAGAAATACGTTATTTAAAGAATAATGTTGGATTATGAATATGCTACTAATAAACTTAGTTTTTTGAATGTAATATTTGAAAGTGATTATGTTCCTTTAAGAGTGATTTTTATGAATAGGGTGAGTCTTATTCCTTTGTGATCAAAAGATCACGGTTCAAGTGACAAAAATAATTTCTTTGTAAAATACAAAGTAAAGGTTGCGTACAATTAATGTCTCTTTCCAACCCTCGCAAAATGAAAAGTCTTGTTTACTGATGTTGTTGTTGTAATAGTGATTTTTATGAAGTTGGATCTAATGTCGAAAAGTAAAAGATGTTAATTTCATGTTCAAAACCTCATATTTACTAGTAACAAATTTTGATTATATGTATTTAATAACATCTATAAGTTTATGGTCGTTTTATATGTACAATTTACATCCACTAATATAATGTTATTTTTCTGTTGTATCATTTATTGATATTTATTAATATTTTAGTATACCTCTGATATTTGAAATTATACAAAATGATAAAAAATAAGTAATTGGATTGATTTGATAATTTATCATTTAACCCTTTCTATTATTAATAATTTTCTAATCAAATAAGATGACTTATTAATGATACATGTATGTCAATTTTGTAGGACCTAAATTATTTCGTGTGTCACTATATATGTTAATGTATCTCGTACGTGCATGTCACATCATCATTTCATTAACGTAACATTTGTGTTTCTGATAACAAAAAAGAATTAATTAAAAATTTATTAATGTTCAATAACTTAATGAAAAAATAGTAAAAATACTCTATTTGGATATTTGGTTCATCTGCTGGAATAAATAAGAAATGAAATGGTGATTTTTTAAGAACAGAATGGATGAGGAATGAAATGGAATAAGTATTATTTAGTTTGGTTTAACTTTTATTAGTTATTATTATTATTATTATTATTATTATTATTATTATTATTATCATCATTATCATCATCATTATCATCACCATTATTATTAATTTTTAAAATTTTACTTTTATTATTATTTTTATTATTATTGTTGTTATTATTATTACTAGTATCATAGCTAAGTAATTATGTTGATTCTTTAAGGATATTTTTTGTTTAACATGTCCTCATTTTATTTTGAGCCACTTGGAGTAAACTTATAATAGATAAAGATAAGGCGGGTGATGGGTTTACTTATTCCCCAAACTCAAAAAATAAGTAACCTCTTGGATTATATATTATGTAACAAGGGAATAATTTATCATCAGGAATAAAATAGGAATTGAATATTTATTTCAGTTAACTAAACACCCTGCAAGAAATTGAGTATAGTAAATTATATCATACTCTCAAGTAGTTTTTTAAAATGCTTTAGAACCCCCTGAGTTTTATCCCTTAATACATTATGTCCCCTCTATTTTAAAAATGGACTTATTACTCCCTTTGATCACCAATCAAAGGAGCTCAAAATTTAAAAAGACTTTTTTATCCCTATATTATGATGACATCACCAAAACTATACATGTTGCATTTTTAGACATAAATATCCTTTTATTCTTTTATTAACTAAAATACATTAACGATTAAACCCTTATATTTTTAACTTTATTTTATTACGTCTTTTATTTCAAAAATAGAAATTATTTTAAGCATGTATTACATTTTTACTGTTAATAAATAAAAAAGAAAAATTACTAAAAATATCATTATCTTTACAATTGTACTTCATGACTGTAATTTATGGGAAACAAAATTTATTTATGAAACAAAATTTTAAAAAGGAAATAATTAACAGTAATAAAATAAAATATCACCATTTTTACGTTTCCCTTTTGCTCTATAAAACTATAAATTCAAAATATAAAAATTGGTGGGTAACAGATAGGAATGACAAATGTGACCTGATTTTGTTGATCGAGCCACGGGCCGAGATTGCTTAGCCCCGTCGAGTCACAGTCCAGATCAAGCCAGGACAAATGTTTTAATTTTTTAAAAAACATAAAGTGGGGTTGGGTCGGGATGACCTACCTATAGCCCATCAAGTTGGGGGCCGAGTCACAGGCCAGTGGCCCATGGTCTGGTAGGGCCACAGGCCAATCAGTCAGTGGGTCAAGCTAGGCCAAGAGCGACCAAAGCTTGGCTCGACCCATTGTCATTCCTAACACAGGAATGAGTTAGAAAATAGAAAAAGAGCCTAAAAAAAGATAATTTATAGTTTTATAGAGCAAAAGGGAAACATAAAAATGGTGATATTTTTTATTATTGTTAATTATTTCTTTTTTAATTTTGTTTCATATTTTTTAAAATTTTCTCATAAATTAACGGTTATGAAGTACAATTGTGAAGACAATGGTATTTTAGTAAGTTTTATTTATTAACGGCCAAAATGTAATCCATACTTAAAATAATTTTTATTTTTGAAATAAAGGACATAATAAAATAAAACAAAAAATATAGGGGTTCAATGGATTTTAGTTAACAAAAGATTAAAAGGGTATTTTTGTCTAAAAATGCATCATGTATAGTTGTGGTGATGTTAGGGGTAAAAACGTATTTTTAAATTCTAAGCTCCTTTGACTGGTCGTCAAAGGAGGTAATAAGTCAATTTTTAAAATAGAAGGGGACATAATGTACCAAAGGATAAAACACAAGGGGTTAAATGTATTTTAGCCTAGTAAATTATATCATACTCTCAATTAGTTTTTTTAAATGCTTCGTAACATCTATTCCTTTGATTTATTTAGAAAATCATTAATAACATTTTTTCTATTTCATTGAGGATATTTATCAATTTTATTGTAAAATTATCTTGAATATTTTCAAAATACGAATGCCTATAAGTTGTTGTTTAACTAATAGATTTATTTTATAAAAATTTAAATATTAACATAATTAAATAAAAATTTAAGAACTATTTTAACTTTCAAGTGAATTTTAAGTTTCATTTAAGATTTTTTATTTAAAATAATTGTGGACAATTAATAGTTTAAAATTTTATTTAAATTAATTAACTTGAAAATTAAAGAATCTAACTCAATGTATTAAAACTTATAATTGATATTAATTTTATTTAAATAATTATGTCACACATAATTCACATAAATATTAACCAAATATTTTAAGCCAATCCTTCTTAATAAGTATTCTTTAGCTTATGGAAGATTTCTCCAATGACTTCTTTTTATATACACAGACTAATTTATAATAATTAATTGTTTAATTAATTTTTATATATTCAAATTTTTAATTTTACTAAAATCTATTAAGCTTAAGTTTGTATTAATTATAAAAATAGATTTTTCAACAACGAAAAACTTGGCCATTTATTATGGTAAGATAGTCCCTATAAGAGATAGTGGGGAATTAATGCATATAATGTAATGTATCCATCTTTATTTCTCTTACCTTTAAGGTATTAATGCCTCTCAGCTAGAGATAGCCTTGTTAGATTTATACTTTGGCAAAGGATAGGGAATAGGACCAACGATATTGATAAAGTCAACCAGCCAATGCTAAGGGTACAACAACATTGACCTTATCCTTATCAATATCTATGGTTAGGAAAACATAGACATTGTGAACATTTTTTCTGTTCACCACCTCATTCGAGACCTTGCTCACTCTGATCAGAGAGCTCTGTAGAGTCACCATCTTAATTGTAATTGCAGGCTAAAGAATTTTATAACCAACCTACTTTAAGAAAAGTAAATGAGGTGTCTTGATCACGGTCTGCTGAGCTGTTGCTATTGTTCATGGTAGAGTCTGCTGATGGGCCTTGCTCAAGTAAACAGCGGGTTTGGCACACTGATAAATCTATAACCTGCCAAAATGAAGATGAACTCAAAAGCAAAGGTAATATGCAAAAAACAACTGAGAACATACAATCTCTCAGCCTCACTTGATTTCTTAAATGCTGATTCTGTTCCTTGAGCTCGATTCGCTGCAAGAAAATATATAAAGAGAAGAAGGTGAAGAGAATTAGAGAAATAGAAATCACGATTGTGGTCATTATAAGCTTAATTTCTTCTCAAATTATGTTTGCTATTTCCTATGAAACTGCAGAAATGGCTTGCAAAGTGTAAAGTTAAGCCTATGACCTTCCTTGTCAAAGTGCTGATCTCATTAGCGATTCTGTCACCCCGAACCACATAGAAACTTATTTTGAGAACGTATTAGATTATTAAAGTTCCAAAGAAAATTAGTCAAGAAAAACTGGAGCAAGAGCTGTACGAACCTTTGCTTCTAGAACACGGGTCAAGCCCTTAGCAAGTAGTTCCTCTAAATGTTGCAGCTCTTCAATGTTCAATTCTTGAAGCTGTTCTCCTCTCAGTTGCCTGTCATTGTTCCACCATCCACCAGAATTGTAAAGGTGACAACTGCTTCTATCGACTACAAGATTACAGTCATGCGGCTATACCTTAATTCATGGGTCTTTTCATATATTTCCTTGCTCAAATTGTTATCTGCCGCACTGTTAAGCTAAGAAAACAGAAGATTGGATTTAGCCATGGTATCACAAACTCGATGTCTTTTCTTCTAAATTCAACATAAAGGTTGAAATGCAGATGTGATACCAAATAGAAACCTAATGCTTGAGAAGACTTGCTAAAATACAGCTTGAAATCTGTTAACGTATTGGATTAAAGCTGTTGGATTGGTTTAATAGTGTACGTTAACATGTCAATTTGTTTTTAAAAGAGTTTATCTATTTGTGAGTAGTTATTGTGTAAGCAGTTATGTATGTCAGTTAACTGCAGTTATGTTTTTATTATTGTTGTTGGATATTTTGCACGTATGATGTTGGAGATTTCAATGTAAGAATTGATTTGCACTCTTTCTGCGGTGTTACAAACTTAAACAACAGTGGTATCAACTCTATATAACTCTTAAAGGGATCTATGAAGGTATTATCAGAGGCTTGTCTACATTCAACAGAAAAGAAAAATGCAAGCAAGTGGTAAGTCATTTTTCACCAACCACACCACCCGCGTTTGATGGTGAGAATTATCAAGTGTGGGCTGTAAAAATGATAGCCTACATAGAAGGTTGTGATATGTGGGAAGCAGTAGAGTCAGATTATGCAGTGGATCCGCTTCCAAAAAATCCAACCTTGAATCAATTGAAATTTCAGAAAGAGAAGATCATGAGAAAGGCGAAGGCAAAGTCATGTCTTTATGTAGCGATCTCTCCTACAATTTTCACCAAAATCATGAGGCTTGATTCTGCCTTTGAAATATGGAATTTTTTAAAGGAAGAATATGAACGAAATGAGAGAGTCCGAGGCATGAAAGTGTTAAATTTGATGAGGGAATTTGAAAGGCAGCAAATGAATGACAATGAGTCTGTGAAGGAGTATTCAGATAGACTCATTGATTTGGCGAACAGATTCGAATTCTTGAGTCAGAGAATGCAAAGGATCTTTCAGAGATTAAATTGGCAGAATTGTTGAGTGCACTGCAGACACAGGAGCAAAGAAGGCTGATGAAGTGCTTGCAGGCACAGGAGCAAAATGAAAAATGTTTAATTGTTGATTCTACTGGTGAAGTGCTATTTAATATACCTATGAAATCAAAGTGTTTCACATTTGATCCAAAAGAAGAAAGTGAGAGGGCTTTAAAAGTGTAATATGATGAATTTGGAGTTTGGTACAAGAGGTTGGGGCATTGTCATAGTAGAGGGCTTGAATACATGCAAAAATTTAAGTTAGTTTCTGGACTGCCATTGATGCAGTAGCAAAACTCAAATTGCAGAACTTGTTTTTTAGGTAAGCAAACTAGACTCCCATTTATAGGTTCTTCATGGAGAGCATCTAAACAACTTCAACTTGTGTACACTGATATCTATGGTCCTATGTCAGAACATTCACTGAATGGGAGCAAATATTTTATTTTATTTATTGATGATTACAGCAGGATGTGTTGAGTGTATTTTTTAAAAGCAAAATCTGAAGTTGCATGTGTGTTTTCAAATTTTAAAAGGATGGTTGAGACTAAATGTGGAAACAATTGAGAGCAATAAGATCAGATAATGGAACAGAGTATACCTCTGAAAGTTTCAAATCTATATGTGAAGAATCAGGTGTCCAACATCAATTCACTGTTCCATATTCTCCTCAACAGAATGGAATGAGTGAAAGGAAGAACAGAAGTGTAATGGAGATGGCTAAATGTCTGTTGCAAGAAAAAAATATGCCAAAAAAGTTTTGGGTAGAGGCAGTGAATATAGTAGTGTTCTTATCAAACAGATTGTCTACCAAAGCAGTGGATAAGAAAACTCCATATGAAGCATGATGTGGTTTTAAACCATCTGTGAAGGGCTTGAGAGTTTTTGGTTGAGTGTGTTATACACATGTACCACAAGTGAAGTGAGATAAGTTGGATCAAAAGGCTGAACCTGATGTGTTTATTGGTTATAGTCTGCATTCTATGGGATACAGGGTGTATCAACCACATTCTACTAAAGTGATAATTAGTAGAGATATGAAATTTTTGGAAGATGAAGCATGGAATTGGATATCTGATGACAAAGGTGAACAAGTGAAGAATGTACCATTTCAAACACAGGAGGAGGAAAAAGAGCTTATTGATATTATTGATGATATCCCAGTGAGAAGTACGCGATCACTTACTGACATATATTAAAGATGTCATGTTGCTGTGTTTGGGCCTACAAATTATCAAGAAGCAAAAATTGTTGAGCGGTTGCAAAAAGCTATGATTGAGGAGCTGAATATGATCAAGAAAAATGGCACTTGGGAGTTAATTGATAAGCCGGATGACAGAAAGATTATTAGTGTGAAGTGGATATTCAAAGTTAAATTAATTGCAAATGGATCAATCAAGTATAAAGCTCGATTGGTGGTGAAGGATTATGCTTAGGTGTGGGGAGTAGATTATTCTGATACCTTTGCACCTGTAGCAAGGCTGGACACCATTCGATAACTGGTTGCAATCGCAGCTGAGCAAGGCTGGATTGTTTTTCAATTAGAAGTGAAATCCGCATTCTTGAATGGGGTGCTTGAAGAGAAAATATACGTAGAGAAGCCTGAATGATTTAGTGTTGCAGGGAATGAAGATAAAGTTTATCGACTAAAAGAAGCGTTGTATGGCTTGAAGCAGGCTCCCAGGGCATGGTACAACAAAATGGATAGCTATTTACAAGATTTGGGTTATGAGAGAAGTTTGAGTGAGTATACTTTGTATACCAAGAAAGTTGCAGGAAGCATTGTGGTTATTTCTTTGTATGTGGATGATATTTTGGTGAAAAGGAATGACTTTAAGCAAATTAATCAATTAAAGCATGATCTGATGCAGATATTTAAGATGACAAATTTGGGTGTGATGGCTTATTTTCTTAGAATGGAGATCAAACAAAGTCCAGGTGAGATTTTCATATGTCAAAAGAAATATTTAAAGGAGATTCTAAGGAGGTTTTGAATGGAAAATTGCAAGAGTGTGGGAACTCCTATGAATCAGAAAGAGAAGCTGTAAAAAGAAGATGGAGCAGAACCTACAGACAATGCAACTTATAGAAGTTTGGTGGGTTGTTTGATGTATTTGACAACCACTAGACCAGATATTCAATATACTGTCAGTGTGTTGTCAAGATTTTTGCAATGTGCAAGGGAATTATATATGAAAGTTGCTACAAGAGTACTCAGGTATTTGAAGGGAACTTCTTATGGGATTAAATTCACTAAAAGTGAGAGGATTAAGTTGTATGGTTATTCAGACAGTGACTGAGCTGGTTCAGTAGAAGATATGAAAAGCACAACCGGTTATTGTTTTGCCATGGGATCAACATGTTTCTCTTGGTGTTCGAAAAAACAAGACATTGTGGCTCTATCTACTGCTGAAGCAGAATTCATTGCAGCAACTGCAGCTGCAAATCATGCAATTTGGTTGAGAAAGTTGTTGACAGATCTTAGTTTTAATATTGGAGAAACTGAATTGAATGTGGATAATCAAGCTACTATGGCAATATCTCAAAATCCTGTGTTTCATGGCAAAACTAAGCATTTTAAGGTAAAGTTTTATTATCTATGAGAAGTGCAGAAATCTGGGGAGATAAAGCTGGTGTATTACAGCACAGAGAATCAATTCGCTGATATTTTCACCAAACCATTTCAAGTTGACCAATTTGAGTGGTTGAGGAAGCATATTGGAGTATGTGGCAGCATTTGATCCAAGGAGGAGTGTTAACGTATTGGATTAAAGCTGCTGGATTGGTTTAATAGTGTACGTTAACATGTCAGTTTGTTTTTGAAAGAGTTTATCTATTTGTCAGTAATTATTGTGTAAGCAGTTATGTATGTCAGTTAATTGCAGTTATGTTTTTATTATTGTTGTTGGATGTTTTGTACGTATGATGTTGGAGATTTCAATGTAAGAATTGATTTGCACTCTTTCTGCTGTGTTACAAACTTAAACAACAAAATCCCATCGTTGGCAAGAATGGAGTTGGTAAAGCAGTCACTTGTCGTTCAAACCAATCAAAAAGTTATTATCTTCCTTCTCTATAAACACTAGGTGGTAAAAATAGAAAACCGAATTCATTTGCATAGGAAATAGAAAGGAATTGAATAGTATGCAAGTCTTAGAACTAGTGCTCCATAGCATGCAAGTTAATGTACGGTGAAACATAGTAATTTATTTTTTTCCCAAGAAGGTCATCAGTGAGATGAATCTTAACAATTCTGTCAGCGCTCAATGGAACTTAAATATAACCCTTATAGAAGAAGTAGCTAAAATAAACAAGTATCAAATATGGCAGAGGTTTCAAGAAGAGCTTGTCAGAATGGAAATTCAATAAGTCTTGCTTCCAATCCAGTAAATATCCAATCTCTGCTTCTTAACTCTTTTGTTAATTAATAAATTTTCGTTTAGCTACAAAAGAAAGTAATTAAAAGAATATCACTTGATGCAAATGACCATTACAACATGAGAAAGTTCACAATGTAAATGGTCTTAGCAAATGCTTCAAAATTGTTATTTAGTTGTTAGTGGGTTTCGAAATTCTTAGTCAAATGGCATGTTTATTTTATGTTAAGTAGATAGTGATGTACGTGGACTATTTACCCACTTCCTAGTTAGTTGTTTAGTCACTTCCTAGTTAGTTGCTTGTTTTTAGCTTAGTTGGTTTACTTTGGGTCTATTTAAGTAGCTAAACTATTGAGTTATTTTAATGTGACAGACAATAATTTCATGCGGTATCCTTAATTATTCCTCTACTTCATTTTTGCTTTCTTTTTTTCCAACATGGTATCAGAGTTCCAGTTATTCTTGGGCTTGTGAGGATTTAGTAACAACATGGCATCAAACAATTTCTCTATTTCAATTCCTATTTTCAATGGAGAAAATTACCACTCTTGGGCTATCAAAATGAAGTCTTATTTGCAAGGTGATAGTTTATAAGAGGTCATTGAAAGTGAGTTTGAGCTTACACCTCTTCCACAAAATCCAACCTTAAACCAAATAAAGAAAAATGATGAAGAAAGGGCAATGAAACCAAAAGCTCTATCTTGCCTCCATTGGGCCGTGACGGAAGGAATTTTTACAAGTATAATGGCATGTGAATCTCCTAAAAAAGTATAGATGAAACTAAAAGAAGAATTTGAGGGCAACAATCAAATTAAGATGATGCAAAATTTGAATCTCAAAAGAAAATTTGAGATGTCAAAAATAAGAATTCTGAAGGTGCCAAAGAATATGGGAGCAAAATTATGTCCATTGTCAACCAAATCAAGTAATTTATTGAAGAATTTCCTACTCAAAGGGTTGTATGACAAGCTTCTTGTGATGCTTTCCGAAAGGTATGAGTCAAAAATTTCATCTTTTGAAGTTACTAAAGATCTATCAAATATAACCTTTGCAGAGTTACTAAACGCTCTTCAAGTTATGGACCAAAGAAGAATAATGAGGTACGGAGAAAATGGTGATAAGGTCGAAGGAGCATACATGGTCAAGAGTTTCTCCTCAAAGAGTAAAAGTAAAATTTTACAATGTACAAATTGTAAGAAGTCTAGTCAAGAAGATGAGTATTGGCACAAAGGAAAACCGCAGTGCTTCAAGTGCAAGAGATTTGGACATTTACAAAAAAATTGCAAATTTCAAAATTAAGAAAAAACAAACATGACACAAGTGGCACAAGAAGAAACTCTTTTTTAGAGTTGTTAGTTAGAAGTGCACCATGGAGAGATGTGCTCCAATATCTATAAGTTGACGATAATGTGCATCAACAAATTTGAAGACGGTGATAAAAAGTGCATGACATTGGGAGAGAAGTGCTCCATCCATGAAATTTTGAAGCAAGGGGGAGTGTTAGCAAATGCTTCAAAATTGTTAGTTAGTTGTTAGTAGGTTTCATAAATTCTTAGTCAAATGGCAAGTTTATTTTATGTTAAGTAGATAGTGATGTACATGGGCTGTTTACCCACTTCCTAGTTAGTTGCTTGTTTTTAGCTTAATTGGTTTATTTTGGGTCTATTTAAGTAGCTAAACTGTTATGTTATTTTAATGTGACAGAGAACAATTTCATGCAGTATCCTTAATTATTCCTCTACTTCATTTTTCCTATCTTTTTTCCAACAAATGGACCAGGATTTGATACTGATATGATTTCAATTTAATGGTCACTTCATGAATGATTTAAGTAAATTATTGAATCTATGACCCTACGAGATTCATTTTTAACTTCAGATTGAACCCAATATTGTCGAACCCAGGAATTTAACACTGACCTTATTTTAAAATATGATCTACCTGACACAAACAACAATCCTCTCATAGAAGCAAACAGAAATTCACAGGGAGAAACATATTACCTGCAGTTCAAGAGACGGTCGAACAAACTTATCAAGGTTCTTTGACTGCAGATTGTGTCTTTCAATAACCTGCTTCACACTTTAATAACAATAAGTTGGCCATTATTCTTCTGATTATCTTCTACAATATGCCTTTTTTTCAAGAAAATAAGCTGAAAAGGAAGATGAATTATAGGTATCTATCGCTACATACATTATATTACGTGCATTTTGTAGATATAATTCATGCAATTTTATTACAAATATTACCCTCGCTTCCACTAATACTTCAATATGTTTAGCAGCTTAATCTCTTCAGCCTGTGTACCGGCATTCTGTTTTAGAGTTAGTTTATGAATCTAATATGGTTCTTTGTTGAAAACCTAACCTACGTGATTCAGATATTAATATTACACCCCTAATATCTATTAAAAGGGTGATCCCATGGACCAATCATAAAAGGAAAGAGAACCAAAATCTCAAGCCTAGCCAGCTTTGAGCTAGCAAATACGATTAGAATCTTAAACTTTTTTGCATTGGCTGCCCCTGAAATCGGAGTTTCATTGATAAAGCTTTAGGTTTAGGTTTAGGTTTGTTGCTCTCATTCTGGATCTACTTCATCACCTTTTAGGCTTTTAGAGCTTCGGGTGTTATTACTTGGCATCCAACTGCAAGCTAGTACTTATGACTGGACTTGCCTCTCTTGCTATTGTCAATGATATACACAAAAGTCAAAGCAAAGAGATTATGAAGTTATAGTGTTTGCAGCTACAATCACCTTAAGGCCTACAATCCCCAACTTCTGAGGATGATAAATTAGTGGTTGAAAAAGTAGACATTTTTTGAATCAGAACAAGAAAAACCTCAAATTTTAACCAATCACACTAATCAAATCCAAGCCAATAATTTTAATACAACAAAATGAAGAAAATTTTAAAATAAAAAATATGTAAAAACTTATTTTTATAGCTAGTTATTAGATTAAGTATTCAACTAGAACATATATTGTAACTTGGACCTTAATCCAGTCATTCAATTGACTAATTTCGGACCAACCCTGTTATTAATGGTCATGAAATGTTGGAATGAACAAAAGAGTTTCTTAACATATATGCAAATAACTGTTAATGCCCATAAAAGTATAAAAGATGATGTCTAGAGCTTATATCTACTTTTTCATGTCTGTGTTACAGACTTCAGACATGAGTGATCTTGGTTCTATCTGCAATTGTAGAATCCGGTAGTTATCAGTTAGAGTAGGCTACATTATTGTTTTAAGCATTTACATACATACATACATACATACATATATATATATATATATATATAAACTGGATTTCTTATGTAGTGCCTATTGTGTCGAGGTGTATGTATCACATGAAACACTTTTTTCATCTTATAAGTGATATTTACTTAGTATACTTATGAAATCAGTTAGTTGCAAACACATCTAATTAATATTTTATGAGAATAAGCTAAACTATAAATTTCAAGTTTAAAATAAACAGTTGCTTTTCTTGGCAAATTATAAAACTAACAAAAGGAAAAAGAAACAGCAAAGTTACTAATATCAACTAGTATAACTCACTCGAGTAAGCAGGAAATCACTTGATAGAAAAGGAGTCCCTGATTATATCTATTTCTATTTCTTACATAAAATCAATGGAAATTATAAGAACCTTTCTCAACCATAACGTTGAACTGACAGCAAAGGCACTAGTAGCTATACTGACATCAAAGATACTAGTAGCTACACTGACATCAAACACTGTATATTACCCTTGGTACATATATACAGTCTCTCTGACATAAGAAATTATGACATTTTTTTCTTCTTTTCACAATTTTGTTTGCTATGAAAGAAACCAATTGATGAGTTGCTGACTAGAACCCGTACTGGGTTGATCAATTAAATCACCAATTATCACATGGTCTAACATGGATCCTAACTAAAGAAGGACATGATCAATTAATTAATAATAATAAGCAGTATTCTTGGAGAGAGAAGTAAATGAAAAAGAGAATTATAATGGGTAAGACAAGGAACCTTGAGCTTGAGTACTCAAAGAGCTTCCCAGTTGCAGAAAGCACTATCAGAGCAATCTCGGCATCACAGAGCGTTGAGAGCTCAGAAGCCTTCTTGAAGATCCCTCTTCTCCTCTCTGAAAATGTACTTGCCTTGCTGTTACGTTGTCTATCTTCTTGATTTGGATCTTCTGCCTCGTCATTTTTTCCTATACAAAGTTATTATATGTATGAAAATTAAACTCGAATTTCATAGAGGAGGAACGAGAGATACTATATTGGATTTGAGAATTTTCTGTTGATTGATCAATAAAACTAAAATGGGTCTTTCTTAACAAGAATCAACCAAGGGAATGCAAATGATTACTGACTTGGTGACATAAAACAAGTGTGCTTGTGTGTTTTACCGCATATATAAGACTGCTTCTCCATAGAACTATATATCTACTTTAAGGTGTGTAGAGATTGAAAGAGTCATGAATCGGATCAAGAAGAGTAAGCGATTCAACTACATATTTTGTCTAGAATCACAAGGATGAACTTGGCAAAACCAACCCAGAATCAATCTAGGTTTTCCCATGTCAAATTTTCTTGAAGAAGAAATCTAATTTATCTCAAACTTCC
>JANKOE010000205.1:61348229-61361242 GCA_026284465.1 Erythroxylum citrifolium | reverse complement strand
AATTGAAATTCGTAACTTCAATTAATTGAATTTCTCACTTTAATTATAATATTTTCCTTTATTTCCTATAATTCTATGCTCCTTCATTAGTGAATTTAGTTTCATCTTATTTATTTTATCAATATATGTTTGTTTTATATCTTCATTCATTATAAAATCTCAATTTTTATTATTCAATTGACATTTGTAATTTTAATTAATTAAATTTCTCACTTCAATTATAATATTTTTTGTTCATCTCTTATAATCCTATCCTTCTTCATTAATGAATTTGATTTCATATTATTTATTTTATCAATATATCTACGTTTTATATATTCATTTATTATAAAATCTTAATTTCTATTAATCAATTGAAATTAATAACTTCAATTAATTGAAATTTTCACTTCAATTATAATATTTTTTCATTTCCTATAATCATATCCTCTTCTTCATTAATGAATTTGGTTTCATCTTATTTATTTTATCAATATATGTACATTACATATATTAATTTATTATAAAATCTCAATTTTTGTAAATCAATTGAAATTTGTAACTTCAATTAATTGAATTTCTTATTTCGATTATAATATTTTTCTTTCATTTCCTATAATTCTATCCTTCTTCATTCATTAATTTGGTGTCATTTGATTCATTCTATGAATATATGTACATTTTATGTATATATATAAATTATAAAATCTCAGTTTATATTAATCAATTGAAATTCTTAAGGGTTAATTACCAAAAAAATCCAAAATTTCGTCAAATTTTCAATTATAACCTGTACTTTAAAAAGTAATAATAAAATGTCTAAATATTTAATTTTTTTCAATTATAGCCTAATGTAAATCTCACCGTTATCTTTAATGACGTGACATTGTCATGTGTCAAGGGCCCCTCATTAATTAGACACATCAAAGTAATTAGCATATGTTAGTTTGATTATTGAAATAATGTCGTTTCAACAAATGAATAACACACCCTGTCGTTCTCAATCTTTACCCTAAATCCTTAAGTCCGTCATTGCGAAGACAGCTATCAAAGAAATCGTTGCCCAACCGACCTCTGCAGAATGCAAAAAATCAAACCACTGAAGCAGAACATGGACTAAACCCTCTTCCTACTCCAGATCATCGTCCGAAAATGGCGAAGGAATATCACCAAATAGAGGACCAAAAGGTGTCATTTGTATGGTCCATGGCTATGGTAATGACATTAGCTGGACCTTTGAAGACACAACTATTTTCCTAGCCCACATGGGTTTTACTTGTGTTGCTCTTGATATTGAAGGACATGGCAGATCTGAAGGCCTTAGGGCTTGTGTGCCTAATGTTGATCTTGTTGACGAAGCTTGCCTTAATTACTTCAGTTTCGTGAAATAGGATAGCTTAATGGGTGTGGATGGTTAAGCTGAAACAGGGAAAGACTTTGGCAAGAAATGTGCTTCAGGTCAGCTCCAAGTTTCAAGCTCCAATTTCAGGAAAAACAGAACACTTTAGTGGATAGCTAGTTTTTGGACTTCAGCAGAATAAGTTAACTTCAACAGCTCCTTCCAAATACTTAGAACTAATGCTAGAAGATGGATCTGAAACTCCAGCAACAATTCCTAACTTCAGCACAATAATTGAACATGAAGAGCTCCAACAAAACCAGAACTTCAATCCCCCGAATTTGCACTTCTTCAGCAGCAACTTCGGATTCAAAATGCCTTGCTGTCAATGAATGAAGGTTTTGAAGATGAGCAACATGTTCATTTTGTAGGCTGAATCCATTTTCTGAAATGGAAAGTTGTGGTAGCAGTGTATGTAGCTTAGTGTTTGAGAGATTTAAAAAAAAACCAGAATTTGTAAACACCGAATATATGTAAACTAAGAAGTTCTAGAAATGGATTTTTGCACTTTCAAATATGCTTTTTCCACTCAAGAAACTTACTACTTAGCTCACTTTCCATTCACACACTTGCAGAAACTCTCAATCAATGGTAATAACAAGATGGGAAAACGAAATCAGATGAAAAGGAGAAGATGAAAAATTTCAGAAAATTGCAGCTATTGTTACTGTTTCATTGATCTGAAAAAAAACGATGGTTTTGAGCTTTTTCAACTTAGCCCTTCACACCATTCAACATGCTTACATATGTATCAATACCAAATCAACAGTAAGAACAAGGAAAAATTGCAAAAACTGATGAAGAGAAGAAAATGAGATTTTTCACAAAAGGTTACTGCTACTGTTCCATTGATTTTTTTTCGAATGAATTGGTTTTGAGCTTTTCAATTAGCTCTTCACACCTTTCTTGCATGTTTTACATCAATGGTCCATAATGAAAAGGGAAAAACAGCTAATGAGTAGGATTTTGACAAGTTTCATCCTTACATTGGTTCAGCTGGAACAAAAGTAAAGTTGTTGGTTCATATACCAACAAAAACTGACATTGTAATTTGCTACTGATAAAAAGCTGCAAAAATCAAAAGATGCTTGAAAACGATGGAACCAAAAATTGATACACAATTTCATTTCTTCAATGCCAATTGTTGCTTTGACTCTCAATTTTTCTAACTTGTAAGACTTCATAATTGCTTCAGTTTTTTTTTTGCTTCAGAAATTTTACTCAGCTTCAGGTTTTCCTACACCTGCTGCACACTATCGGATTCTTCATTCTTCAACCTTTCTTGGCATGTAGCTTCAACCTTCTTACTTGTCTTGCTTTGCTTATCATCCCTGTTCTGGCTTTCAAGCATTCGAACTCTTGGTTTTGAATCCAAACATCTCTGAATTGCTCTCAAAACCATCATCTCTAGCTTCCTCTTCAATGCTGGAATTCTGCTTTTCATTTTGCTTCTCCTCTTCACTTTCACTGAACTTGCAAATTCTTCCACAAACTTCAACATAGCTGGCTGCGTGAAACAACATAGATCGACAATGGGTTGCCTTGTTTTGTATATGGTGAGTCCATGGATGGTGCTATATGTCTCTTGATTCATTTTGCGGACCCTGAAGGTTATGGTGAGGACAAAATGAGTGTTCAATAGTTTCAGGTTCAGTCATTGAGCATGATTCTATGCCTTGTTCTTCTCATTTGGGTAACGAGAAACAGACTTCCATTGGAAAGAGTTCGAATTATGATATAACGGTTGGAGAGCAAAGGCAGTCAGAGCAAGTGGCATTAGTTAAACCTTTTGAACCTTTTGATATTTGCCCCCTTAAAGCTGAAACTCCTTTCATGTTAAAACCATCTTGCTTGGCAAGTATAGGGAAAGACGGAATGAAATTAAACGTGCTACAAAGGGAATAAGTAGCTGTGTACTAAGACCTGGAATGGTTCTTTTAAAGGGCTACTTATCCATGGATGATCAGGTCCTCTATGTGCTGTCTTTTATTTCTCTTGCAAAATTATGGTTCACACTGATCATGTGCATGCCTAAACTCATTGTTACTTAATTTTTATCTTGCAAGTTCAGTTGCTATTTCTTGAAAGGTGATAATATTCAGACTTGTAATTCCTTGATTATTTCAACTAGGATGCGGTTAATATTTTCAAAAACTACTGGTTTTAGACTCTTAGTAGTGCAGAGAAGCTTTTCTACCAAGTAGTTGTTTATGTAGTTTCCCTTATTTTAAACCCCACAATTGCTGATTTTACTAGCGTATTCTGTTGTTCTTCTAGATCGGAATAGTGACACTTTGCCGAAACTTTGGACTGGGATCTGGAGGTTTCTATCAACCTGGTTATCGTGATGCTGCAAGGCTGCACTTGAAAATGATGTGCCTTGGTAAAAATTGGGACCCTGATACACTTGAATATGGAGAGTGTCGCCCGATAGATGGTTCTACGACACAAAATATTCCTTATGAACTTCATATCCTTGTTGAGAAAGCAATCAAAGATTCACATGTCCTCGTTGAAAGCACTGCTAATGTGAAAAATGCAGAAGACAGTCACCAAACCTTGGACTGCTAAAGTGCTTTTAAATGAAAAAGTACTGTATACAAAAGGATACAGCAGTAAACAGCACCAAATCAAGTTATTAAGTGTATGGTTTGGATGGGCTTATATTAGTAGAGCTTTTGTAAGTAGAGCTTTTTTTAGAAGAGCTTTTCTAAAAAGTCAGTTGACTGTTTGACTGTCAATTAAAAAAACAGCTTTTTTAAAAGAGCTTTATACAGTAGACTGTTTGGTAACATAAAAATAAAAAGCACTTTTATTAATTTTAACTATATTTTACTTTGTAATAAAAATTATTTATACATATAAATAATATTTAAAGTATATTAAACAAGATACAAAGCACAATATATTAAGTTTATATTTGATTTTAGTCAACTTATCATTCATTATTTATTAATTAATAATAAAATATTCATTAGTTATAATTAATAATCCAATTATTTCATTAAATAAATTATTCATTTTCATTCTATTATAATAAAATAGACAAATTAGAATCAAATTTATAATAAAAACTAAACAAATGTTCAACTTTATAAATAACTAGAATTCTTATACTCTATAGTCTAACAATTATAGTAAACAATTAATAGAACGGGTTTACATTTACTTGACAATTACTTTGAAGTCAAGACTCAAGCTAGCCCTCAAGGCCAAACTTTGAATACACCTGGACCCTATTGTCATGTGTAAGAAAAACTTTGATAGAACAATCATCTAAAATACTTGACTTTAAGTGCCAATGAGTTTTGCCTAATAGGTTAATCTCTATGAACCTTCTTGATAATTTTGTTTGACAAACAATAACTCTAATCTTAGCTCTAAAATAGCTTGGAACAAAGTTAAGATTAGTCATTACTAATCGCTAAGCTTGAAGATTTTCTTCAAAATGAAGCCAACGGGACATCATGGAACTCACTGCTCTACATAAACATGACAGCTTTTTGATTTCGAACTCTTGTGTAGTAGACTGCATCTTCAAAGGCTTAGAAACTTCATATTCACCCATAATCAGTTCACCTCAATGTTCAAGCAGACTTTTGGAGATGTCATCCATAAAAATTTTGATGCCACTTACCCTGATTATTGGCAAGATGTGGGAATATTGTGCTCTGTCTGCCCTGGTGATGGAGAATTATGACTCACAATTCTTTATCTAAACCAAAGATCTCGAGTTCAATCATCTTGCCCATCCCCGGGTCGATTTTTCCATCCGAATGTGGCATTTGTTCTGTTTTCGTTCTTTTTGCCTTATTCATATGAACTGATAGTTCTACCTTCATTGTGTATGATTTCCTGAGGAATAATAGATGAATATTCATGATTGGAAATCACAAATGCATGTCAGGTATGTGAATTGTAACAGATACAGGAAAGTTTACCTATCTCCTGAGTCAGTCACTGATCAGTTTGATGTTGCAGACACTTTCTTTGAATCTTTTGAATTTTGTTCACCTGCCAATACAAAATCTTGATATTGCACAGGCATACAGACAACAATAAGAGTGATAGCTGACCATCTCTAACCTGTGATTTTGTTAAGGAATCTTATGCCCTGTGAATGTGCATTAGTTGTCACTTTATCTGCATTACTGTTATATCAGATGCAAGAATCAATTGTTTAGGCCAACCAAAGAGTTGGCTTTAGGCTTGATTTATTCTAATTAGGCTATAGAATATTTAATATAATTTTAAAATGGTTAGACTTTTGGGCTTAACGAGTTTAGACCATTTAATATTCATTTTAAAGGTTGGGCTTTTGATTGTAACTCAATCAGTTAAGCTTGACTCAGCCGAAATGGGTCTAATTAAAGCCTAATCAGACCTCAGTAGCCCGATTGGGCTCCGAGTTGGGCTCAAGATTTTTAAAAAATTTCTCTATTACTATATCTTAGCCTGTTACCATTCCTAATATATGCATGTACAACAAGATGTTAATTTTTAACTTTATTAAATGATCCACAAAAGTAATTATTGAATGCTAGAGTTCACTGAACATAAAAAATGAACTCATTCACATATTAGAGAAATATATTAAATATCACAACTAATTCATCAATTATCTTTAAAATTATAGTAAAAGTATATCAGTTGATAATAGTCAATAAAATTTCTTCACTAATTAAGTATCCTACTAAACAATAAACTTGTCGAGTGGCATAATTCCATTACTATACAAATCTTAGCAAAACAATTTATCAATATTAGAAGAAAATAATAATAATAGATGTTTGAATGTCCAGAGTTATGAAAGGTAAATTGATAAGCACATAATATTTAATTATATACAAATTTTATGATAAATTAATATAATCAAAATGCTATCTTAAATAAATGATAACTAGGCAAAATAAAATGTGTAGTTATCCAAAAAAGTTATAATGTAAATAGGTAAAATATTCATTTTGAATAAAATGTGCCAAAATGCCTCTCTCAAAATAATAATAATTTTTATGAAAAATGCCCCTAGAAAATGATATGTTGTTATGCTATCTTAAATATAAAAAAAACATATTTATGATCCAACTTCAACCTTCACCTCTATCCTAGAAAAAACTCGTCGTCCAAAAAACCTTTGTCGATAAATTATTTTCCCTTTTAAATTTCTAAGGATTATATGGCATTAATTTTACCAAAAACAATTGAAAATAAGTTCAAAAAATTTTAAAAAGCCATTGTGAAGCTTCAAGACTCATATTTCTTTAGCCCTTTTCGTTTGAAAATTTTACCGGAGAAACACATATAATCATGTGTTTGAACAACACATGAAATGTAATTAAAATTTTACTATTATTAAGAAAAAGTTATTAAAAAAATAGGTATAACACTCAAAGACTAGCACAAAAATGGGAAAATAACAAAATAGTTCCTAAATTATGAAAGAGGCTTTGGTACTATATGTTGAAATTATATTAACAATTAGTGAGCATTAAATATATAGTGTCAACGTGATTTTAACACACAATCATTACAACCAATGCCACAATTAACCAAATAAATTTATATAGCTTTAAAGCATGGGTATACAGTAGGATTAAAATTAAGATACCTCCTTAAGATGATGGAAGTTGATTAGAAAATATAAAAATTCAGTAGGTTGATGCAAATAAGATAAAGCACAATGGAAAGAAGCAATGGTCACAATCTTTTTTCCACAACATACCACTATTAAAGAACAAAACATTTAGGCAAAAATGTTATTTTCTAGTTGGCCACAAGTCTAATGTGTAGGTTTAAGTAAGACCGGAGAATGGACCCTAGAGTCTATAACATAGTTAGCAATATAATGTCCAACTTAAAAATCTCATTGGGCATTGTTGTTGATATCAAATTGGCTAGTTATTTTGTTGGAAATAATAATCAAACAAAAGTTAATGATTTTTTGTTCTAAGTATTTATTCATTATACTAATGTAGCCAGATTAAAAATTACAAAAGTGGATTATGGCGAAATTTTGAATACATAATTGTGATGATAAGCAAGGTTTTTTTAGGAGGAAAGTATATAAATAAATGAATGAAATCTTTGAAATTGTTAGCTAGAAATAACTAATTTAAGGGAAAATGGTATTTTTTTTAATTCTAAACTAAGGTTTTAAATTATAACTTATGAAATATTATAGTCTAATTTGAATATGAATAGCTTAATATTACCAAAGACTATGTTAATATTACCAGAACACATCTAATGATTATATAAGTTTAATAAACTTTGCATGTGAAAAATACAAAATTGAATCCTATCTCACATGTCCTATTTAAAGTAAATATACACTGAATTTTTAATGTGAAAGTGAATATTAAAAAAAAAATTGGTAGGATTTATGAGATTAATTTTATATCAAACAATATTTCATAATAAAATAGTGAAGAAAATACATAATAATAGCAGACACAATACATCAAGCGATACACTCCTCTCAAACTGAAGTCCCACCCCATAATCTACAATATCACTAGCAAATAATTGAATGTAGCTGGCGACATAAGCACTAGAAATTTACTTAAGGGTGATTAGATGTCGCTTGGGCTGGATTGACGACATCCTCAGGAATTGGAAGACCTGGTTTTGTTGGGAGTGTGGGCCTGGACAATTCAGGCAACTTGGGGACTTCTGGCTTTGGGATTTCTGGCAACTCTGGTTTTGGCAAAGTTGGGACTTCAGGTTTTGGAATTTCTGGCAATTCAGGCAACTTGGGGACTTCTGGCTTTGGAATTTCGGGCAACTCATGTTTTGGCAGAGTTGGGACTTCAGGTTTTGGAATTTCTGGTAATGTTGGAACTTCAAATTTAGGAAGTTCTGGCAGTTCAGGTTTTGGAAAAGTCGGGAGTTCGGGTTTTGGAAGTTCGGGTAACTCAGGTTTAGGAATTTCTGGTATCTCAGGCTTTGGAATCTCAGGTATCTGTGGCAATGTTGCTTCGAGAAGATTGTGGGTGTTCACCCGGATAGCATATGAGCTCATCAATGACAAGTTGAGGAGCAGTAGTAGTAAGATTGTGGAAGGGAAGCGAAGATTGGCCATAGCTTGGAGCAGAAGATGGAGGAGAGAACTGCAACTTGGTGAAATATTGATAATAGTGTTTCTTGTGATTGTTGTTAGTTCCAATTGTGGAGGGCTTTTATTGATATGGGCGGTGGAAAATCGTAGAGACCAAATGTAGGTTGGTAAGAAATTTTGTTCACTGTTAGCTCAACTTCTCACACCAATTGTATCAGCTTATGGCGGTTACGTCGATTCTTATGTTCTACGGTCTAGCTACTTCAGTTGTCTATAGTTCCACGTATGATTAGTTGGACTCCTTCAAACTAATTAAGTTGGCGTGACAGTTGCTAATTTCCAATCAGTTTGTGTCAGATGTAGCAAACTATTATACATGTATTGGAACTAGCTCCATTATGACCGAATGCTTGAAGTTCTTGTAGTTTGAGAATAATTATTATACTTCAATTCAATAACAAAACATGGGGCGGTGATTCATGAGACCTGCTAAATTTTACTATATAAGCGAGTTACCAGGATGAGAACTCCGTGACGTCCCATATGGCCTGGGAGGTAATGCCACAACTTAGCGGTATCTTGGTGAGACTTAGACGAGGCAACATCAGCAGTACCAATATCAGTAGAGCCCTGCAATACATAAAAAGTACCATTTCTTTTCCTTTAGGTATTACAAGATTACCTTGGGATACCTTCATGACTCCATCTTCAAAGAAGTACCTACACCCAAGGACGGAGCCCTCCACTTGCCCCCACTATATCTGAAAAGTTTTAATTTTAAATTATTATTTTAAATTTTAATTTCATAAAAAAATTAAAATTTTGCCCTCATATATTTAATTGGTGACAAAAAATAATAAAAAGTACAGATATATTAAGATATCAAATAAAAAATAAAATATGAGTTCATCTATTTTCATTAAGATTATTATTATTTAGGCCCATGACTTTTTTAAATGAAAGCCTACTAATAGAGAGATAAAAACTACATGTTTAATTGACGTTTTTTATTCAGATTTTCTCCCTTTTGGCTTCTTCATCATATTTCTTTTTGTCTTTTTGGCTTTTTCTTCCCCTAACTCTACAAGGACTATCACACTCAAAGCGAAAAAACCTAAATTATCAAAAAAACCTTAACTTTCATCAAATTTTCAATTATAGCTCGAAATGTAAAGGGAAGCAATAAAATGTTTAAACTTTCAATTTTTTTCAATTATTACCCGAACTTTAAAAAATAGCAATAAAATGCTCAAACTTTTAATTTTTTCAATTCTACCTCGACGTTAGTATTTTCATTAAATTTGCTAACGTGGCTTGCCACGTGTTTTAGAAACCTTAGTTAATAATACACGTTAGTCAAAATTAATACAACAAATGAAAATTAATAAAACGACGTCGTTATTTAAAAATGACCTAAATCAGATTATGCAGCCCCGACGATCTTACGTTTTGATTTCAATTTTTTCTTTCGTTTTCAGTTTATTCTCTCGACGCTCTCACCCTTTAACTTTCAAATTACGCAGTCTCGACGCCCTTGTACTACGAACGTTAAAAGAACGAAGTAAAAATGAAGAGTTTACTAGTGCAATACGCTATAATGTTAGAGTAATTTGAGGCGTAAAAAAAACTAGAAAACAAATGACTGAGGGCATCAAAAAAACATCAAATAACGTCAGCGTAGAATTAAAGAAAACTGAAAGTTTGAACATTTTATTGGCCACTTTTTGAAATTTGGGTTAAAATAAGAAAAAAAAAGAAATTTTTGATAATTTATTATTACTTTTTAAATTTTAGGTTATAATTAAAAATGACGAAAATTTAGACTTTTTTTTATAATTAATCCTGAATATTTTGGCATATCCTTGAATTGAAGAGGTAAAAGGTTTGTTTATATTCACTAGTTAATACATTATTTATGGCATATCCTTGCGTCAATACTATATTCGGCGACATAGGTCTCTCCTCAATTGAAATGTGCAGGCTGGCCCGTCATCAAGAAATTAATTTTCAAATTTTAATTAGGCTTTGGTTGGACTGATGCAGGCTTCAAGAATTTGGCGAAATCGGAATGAATTCTGACCTTGTTTTCTTGATTGTGTAAAAGCGGAGGATTATGAATGAGTCAGGGCTCATCTCCTACCGTATAACCTCTAAGTGCTGCTTAAGCGCTTTCCAAGGATTAGATATAAACCAAGTCCCTATAGGCAAAATGTGTTCTTTGCTTCACAGCCTGTTTTATGAAATAGTTTCTGTCCAGTGTCCCTACATAACTGAACTGCCTCTTCATCGTCTGGCTTTGAGGTAAAACATCCCATTCTTACATTCTATGCTTTTTTCCTTTCACCTTAAAAGTTTCCATCTAAAGAATCAAAATTAGAATATGAATGGTATGTCTACTTATATCTAAGCAGATTCATATGGTTTCCACATTGACAAGAATTCTTTACTTAAC
This sequence comes from Erythroxylum citrifolium, assembly GCA_026284465.1. Classification (NCBI taxonomy): domain Eukaryota; kingdom Viridiplantae; phylum Streptophyta; class Magnoliopsida; order Malpighiales; family Erythroxylaceae; genus Erythroxylum; species Erythroxylum citrifolium. The sequence continues at coordinate 61,350,355 of JANKOE010000205.1, read as the reverse complement.
TATAAATAAATAATATGCTTGAAACAACAGGCAGTAGCAAACGATTTGCCTCAGGCATGAGAGAGAAACCGCAATTATCCGATTGAAAGAGGAAATATTGAGGGTTACAGTTCATTCTTCGTAGAGAGAAAAGAAATTGGAAATTAGGTTGGCCAAAAAAAAAGATAACAATATGTTTATTTGTCTTTAATAGTTTTTGAAGATTTATAAGGGCTGACCTTAACGCAGAAGCGATCAATCAATTTTTTGTTTACTAGTCCACGTTTTACGATTTGCTACTAGAGTTACCATTAATCCAAGTCTCAAACTCTAACTCTTGATGGTGTGATTCACGTGAGAAAATGAAGAAAGTTTTTCTCTTTCGTTCAGATTTAGCAAAATTGGAGAGAGAAAAAAAAAAGATAACCAAAACCTATTTAATTTTTAATGTATTTGTTGTCTTTAGAAACATAACTATCGCCAGCCAACTTCCTCTTTTTATATGAGAATAAATATAACCGTCGGAGGTTATATTATGTGACTATTCATCTTGTATTCTTTCATATCCTCTAACTGCCAACAGTTTTTAATCCACTTTATTATTATTACTATTAATATAAGCTAAAATATTATTATTTCAGGAATTGATTTTATAATTTTATTTTATTAGCATAAGCCACTTCACATAGAAAGTGGGTGTAAATGTATATATATGTCAAATTAAGTGGGACGGTGTAATGCGCATTATGATCTAATACTTGATAGTACAAACAGTGACGAGGACTAACTCGAATCTATTTCATTTCTTAAATTTCATACTTGAATTTTTAAAAATGCAAATTACACTTTCGGTCTTAAATATATAATAACCTACATTTAGAATAGATAAAGATTTTGAAGATCAAAATCTATAAAATATTCAGAGCAAACTACACGGCTATCTGTTACGTTAATCTGAATAAAAAACACCCACTAAAACGTTTGGTTACCAATGTGATACTGACACCATACCATATTAAATGGCCCTCTACTTGGACTCCAAATTCTTTGTCCAAGACTACTCTGTCAAAATTAAAACGACGTCGTTTTTGTTAAAAATTTAAACGGCGTGTTTCTCTGAAGTTACTTCAACTTTTACTACTATTTTGTTTCAACTTCTACTATTCTACTTCTACTGATACATTATTTATTTATATAATGGATTAAGTAAATTATTTATTTATTTATTTTTCATTTATGAACATAATTAATTATTTGTATTTATTATAAAAGTGCCTTAATTTTTGTTTGTTTGCTTAATTCTTTTTATCTTGATGATGAGTATAAACATATATTTTTATCCTTAATATTATTAAGAACAAAATTAATAATAAAAAAATTGAATAATATTATTTAATATAATTAATAAATAATTAATTAAATAATAAGAAGAATAATAGTAAGTAGAAAATTTATAATTATCTGAATTTAAAACAATTAAATTAATAAGAATAATTAAAGAAACATAATAATAATTATTAATAATAGAATTTATAATAATAATAAGGAATTTAAAATTAGCAATAATAATAATAATAATAAATTAAGAATAAGAATATTTATATTTATATTTCGTTAGTATATTTTATCCATTTATGATTAACATAATTATTAATATAATAATAATAATTATTATTATTATTATTCTGATTATTAATAATAAATTATTTCTATTATTATAATAAATTTCCTTATTGTTATTATTTTTATTCAAAATCAAATTTTGAAATGGGAAATTGGTTTATTTTAGGAAATTAAGAAAATCCTACCTAAGAGCAAAGGGAAGGGCCAATTTGAGTTTGGATTTTCAAGAGTTATAAGGTAGGTACTTTATTTATAGTTATTATGTAATGAGTTAAATGCCTTGTGTGTGTATTGTGCGTTAAAATGATTTGCTTTGAAATATTGTGATGTGGAAATTGCATTATGATGTATGACATGTGATAAAAATTGAATTGTGAGTATGATTATGCTATGCCTTGGAATTGTATCATGGCATTTTGATTAAATAGAAAGAAGAAAAAGCATGATAATATGAACTTGTGATTGATTGAATTGAGCATGAGATTTGATTGTGTTTGGGCGAGAGAGGAACCGTTTCGTAGTCA